>JASDQU010187812.1:4048-20473 GCA_032191745.1 Picea mariana
ATTTTTTTTTTTTTTTTAAGAAGTGTATGAAGGGAGGCTCATCTACTCCTTAAGAGTAAGGGATGGCGTAAACAAGTGTAAGGATGCCAAGTAAAAGTGTGTCGCAGACTCCTTATTAATTATAAAGGCGAGATATCATTTAAGTGTATTTGTATGTATAAGGAAAAGAAACGAATTATGGTGGTTACAGGTTATGAACAAGGTTTAAGATATTTCTAAAAAAGTGATCCAAAAAAAAAATTTGATAAGGTATGGGAGATAGTCCACAAAATAATGATAGATCGTTAGAAATAATGCTGGTGAAAATTATTTGGTGAAAGTTGTACCCCAAAGGAAAGGTTTAGCGTTTTATCACTAATGTAGGGAAGGAACGACAAAATGAACAACAGGTGTGGAAAAGGAACAACGGGTGTGACAAATGAACAACAATTGTTTCGTTCAAAGGAATAGAAGGCGCACAAAAGGAACAAAAAATGTTCCATTCAAAGGAATAGCAGGCTCGCAAAAGGAACAACAATTGTTCCATTCAAAGGAACAACATACGCGCAAAAGAGACATCAATTGTTCCATTCAAAGGAACAACAGGCGCACAAAAGGAACATCAATTGTTCCATTCAAATGAACAACATGCACACAAAAGGAACAACAATTGTTCCATTCAAAGAAACAACAGGCACACAAAAGGAACAACAATTGTTCCATTTTTAACCATCTGAATAGGTAATTTTTAGAAACCTGGGAATGTATTTTGCTTGAATTCAAGGTTGATTCCTCATCAACTAAATTCATTTATGAGTTGGTTTATTTCAAAATTAAGTAATGGATGGTTTGTTAATGTTATGAATTTCATTATAGTTTCCCAATTGCTGCTGTTGAATCATGACACATTCATTTCTCTACGAAAGACAGGGTTTGGGTGATGAGATGAAGCGAGAATTCAGAACATAAAAGAGTGCTAATTGTGTTCATTATAGTTATCCTACCTAGTTTTGACTTTCTCAAATGACTTTCGAAAATAATAAAAAAAACTAAATAAAATCTACAGAAAACAAAATTATATATAGTATGTACAGTGTCAACAAAATTCAACATTTATGGAGTTGGGGTGGCTGGATTACCTTCCCAGCCAGTCAAAATTTGAACGGTAGGGTCCTTACTTACCTCTTGGTAGAAAAATTCTTTTGAGGGCAGCTGATGATAGAGTCGTAGCCAGTGTCCATTGACCCGAAATGGAGATTCGGACCCATCGATGGTGCTTAACGTGATTGTGCCATTATCATGGACTTCATTGATTTCGTATGGTCCTAGCCACCGTGTCTGTAATTTTCCTGGAAAATCCTGAAATCTGGAATCATAGAGGAGTGCCCAATCACCCTTTTTAAATAATTTTTTTTTATATGCTTGTCATTCTAGGTCATTCTCTGTTGCTGAATAATGGTCGTGCACTCTACAACAGACATGCGTGCTTCATCCAATTTGTTGAGTTGCTGAAGGCGCTGTTTATGTGCTTTTGTAAGATCTAGTCCGATTTCCTGGGCCATCCTTAGAGTGTTGATTTCAAACTCGATTGGGAAGAAGGGTTCTTTTCCATAGACTAAATGATAAGGAGAGTAGCCAGTGGTATTGCGCCATGTTGTGTGGTAAGCCCATAAGGCATTTGGGAGCTCAGAAGCCCAATTCTATCTATTTTTTGAGACAGTCTTTGTCAGGATTTCCTCCAGGACTTTATTGGTGCTTTCCACTTGCACATTTTCTTGTGGATGGTAAGGAGAAGTAATTATGTGTTTGATATGGTAATTATCTAGGGTGTTGGTGATTCTATGAGCTGTAAATTGTGACCCCCCATCAGTAATTAACTCTCTTGGTAGTCCATAGCATACGAATAATTTGAAAAGAAGTTTGATGACTACTTCTTCTATTGCATTTGGTAAGGCTTCTGCCTCTACCCATTTAGTCATGTAGTCTGTTGCGACTAGAATATAGGCCTTCTGATTTGACTTTGGATTGAAGGGGCCAACGAAGTCTAGTGCCCATCTCTCAAATGGTTCCACAACTACTTGTGATTTCAAAGTCATTTCGTCAACCTGACCTAGTTTTCCCATCCATTGACAACTATCACAGGTCTGGACATATTTCTTCACGTCTCTGAATATTGAGGGCCAATAATAGCCCATCTGCAGAATTTTAAGTCCAGTCCTGCGATTTGCAAAATGCCCACTACAAGGCTCATCATGTCTGACCTTTAGTATGTCATAGATTTCATCATCTCGTATGCATCTACGGATCTGGAGATCAACTCCTATATGGAAGAGATATCCGCTGATCCAGGTGAATCGTGCGCTACGCTGGACAATCAGTTTTCTTTCCCTTGATGAAAGATGTGCCAGTAATCTTCCTGCTTCCAGGTAATTTGCCACGTCAGTGTACCAAGGTGGCTATGTAGTAACAAAAAATAGATGCTCATCTGGAAATCGATCTTCGACTGTTAAGGAGTTATCTGTTTTGGGTATGCGGGATAGGAAGTCTGTGATGAGGTTTTCTCTCCCAGGTTGATCTTTGATGGTGATATAAAATTCCTACAATAGTAACAACCATCGAGTGACCCATCCATTAGTAATTGGTTTATTAGGCAGATATCTAATACCAGAATGATCAACATACAGAATGACCGGATAACCTGTTATATAATGACGAAATTTATTGATGGCATGAATAACAGCTAAAAACTCTTTCTTTGTTACTGTATAATTAAGTTCAGCTGGAGTAAGATTCTTGCTAATAAAATAAATGGCGTAGGGTTTCTTATCCTCCTTCTGTCCGAGGACAACGCCTATGGCAATATTTGATGCATTGGTGGAGATGTGAAATGGTGTTGTGAGGGAAATCTCCTTACAGACTAGCAAATAGGGTTAGACTTTGCATGCATATATGACCTAGAGAAAATCTACTTTCTACCTTCTTCCCCAGACTTAAATCCCATTTCCTTTTAGTAAATACATGGCTAGATCAACCTACCTTGTTCCAGAAATTCGATGTCGATCCCTTGTCGCACTTTATTACTTGTTCGCAATCCTCCTTCCAAAGCTGACTTGCATACAAGACAAGCAACAACTATGGATGCACCTTACCTATAGACTAATGGGTTAGAGATTAAAATATGTATTTAACAAACTATGAATAACTTATGAATTGGGACGAGAAAAGCATTTTCTTTATTGCTTTGAATGAGTCAACTTACAAAAAGTCGAGACCGGCCACTGCTCCATGAACCTGATCCTGGGCTCCTCTTCAATTGTCCTCCAACTTCTTTGCTTAGTATCTCTTCTGGCATAAGGATGGCTAAAGGGTTGGGACAATGGGAATATGCAAATGGGTAGAGTTTCTTTGCTATATTTTTTCCTCCTCCAAATGGGACCCCTAGCCCTTCTTTTATAGGTTATAAGAAGCTATGTATTTGGACGAACCCTCGGCCATGCATGGCTAGGAGATTCAGTTAACTCACCTAGATTTGTGTGTTACGTTGGAAAATTTCCTTTTTTCGTGCTTTTGTCGGTCCACGCGGGCTGTTTGAGGTCAGCGAGCATGTACACATGTGCAGTAATAGAGTAGGGCACGTGGGCCTTTATAAAAGAGGTTTTTTAAAGAGTTGTTCAACAGTGCTTTGGAAAAGAAGGGATCTGAGATGGCCTGATGCCAGGTAAGCATGTATGGTGCAATTTAGGGTTATAATAGATGCCCCCTAATGTGTGAGGTCAGAAGAGCATCTGATGGCCGAAATACATTACCAATATTTACTGATGTGTCGAACGATTGAGCCCAAGGATCAGGAACCGGGAGGCACTGTCTACAAAATAACAAATGTCTCACCGAGGCGAGCATACCCATGCTCGGGATAAAATAGAATCATGGCTACCAATCAAATACACTATAGATCGATGTCATATAACTATATAAAGAGTAGCCGTGAACAATACACAGCGGAGCTACATCTCGAAATAAAAAAGATATACATATAGAGTATCCATCTTCTAGAAGCTCATACGGCTTGATGGCTGGAGATGAGATCTTCAGAGCTCAAGCAACTACTTCAAAATCTTCAAAACTCAGGTAGGAGTGTAATATGAGTGTACGAATGCACTACCCAAAGGTCTTCGACGGCTTGTCAGTCATGGACTTGATGATCAGACTGAAGGCTTCATTGATTTCGAACAAGGACTTGATTAGACATTTAGGATGGCCAGGTGTGAGGACAAGAGACAAATTGCAGAGGGTTTGACTCAGGCTTGGTGACAAAATTCCCTTGGAAAATAGCACGACAAATGATGAGACTCAGGCAGCATGGCATTAATCATAAGTCTATGAAGCAGGAGGCAACACAAACTTTCCATATGTTTGGAAGGGTAACCAAACAGTGGAAGACACAACTCTATATAGCGATAAAATCTTCCTAAGGTCGTACTACATCCCACAGTTTGATGAACAAATGGACAGATGTGCTTTATCCAAGGGAAACTCATTATGTTGCCAATAAAGAAAATACTTTTCCCTTCCTCTTTTTGGGGTATATTTGATTTTTCTGTCTTTTTCAATAATTTTGGGAAAAAGAAATAAAGGAATATTACATTACAATGGAGGAACGAGTGTTGCAAACATACAAGTTCAAGTCACAAGGACAAAACTGATGTTTTAGTAGAATGATACTCGGGAAAAATCCTCCTTAGGCCAAAGGTGTTAAGACGCAGAAGCAAATTGTTACAAGGCTGGCGTATAAGGTATGCAAACGCGGTTGATAAAACACACAATGGTAACGTCCTTCGATGTAAGTTTAATGAGCCCAGAGAAGGTAAGGTCAGTGGTTTTTCATATTTAGAGAGTCTGAAAAAACATAAAAGGAGACTCCATTGGGGTAACTTTTTCGAATATAGTCTAGTCAATTCGAAAAAGGGGTAAACTAGCACCGACAAGACGTCTATTCAAAACCATTTTAACGAGTGTGACAAGGACAAGATCACTCGGCCATTTTTTCATTTTTAAGTAGTCTAAAAAAATATTAACTATGGACTCCGTCAGGAATGTTCTTCTGGACCAGTTTAATGAGTGTGAAAGAATAAGGTCACTCGACGATCTTTTCAATTTTAGGGAGTCTGAAAAGAGCTTAACTATGGACTCTGTGGGGGTTCCTTCTTCGTAAGTTTAGTCCCTCAGGCCCGAAAAAGGGATAAAATTATACCTGAGAGTACTCTTCTATAGAGATGAAGTTCCATAGAGTATACCTTTGTTCGTACAGTTGACCGTCTGGACCGAAAAAGGGGTAAACTACCATTGGACAGACGTGACTTCAAATGTCAGTTTAACGAGCATGAAAGGCCAAAATATCGCTTGACAATATTTTCACGTTTAAAGGGTCTGAAAAGGGATTAAAAGAAGACCCGTTATTTTTTGGGAGTCCCGAGGGTGAGGTCAAGAGCGAAGAAGAATCATGCAAATGCAGCTCAAACTCATATTCAGGAAAAACTACAAGGACTCCTGAGCCTACAGTGTTTCAGAGATAGCATGAATGCCATAATGCAACCAGGATCTACCTAGGGCATCCATGTTCTGGTAAGATCTACCACCAAGTTGCGACACTTCTAAAGCAGAGATGATGGTTCCATGTCACAACCTAATGGGATCGATCCTATGGCAAAGGAAAAAGACAACGAGATACACAAATTAGGGTAGAAACCTAACCTATATGTTCAAGTTGAGCGTCGGAAAAAAAATTTCACGGACCATCGAAAAATACTCAAAACTCAAAAAAAATTGTCCCAATACCCGATCAAATCCCTCCTATGCAACTCCTGAATCACTCTAAATGGTTTTTGGTATAAAGAAAATGATAAGGGAGGCAAAAAAAGTGACAAAAAGAGGCCAAAAAGTCTATAAATAGAAGCTGGGAGCTCATTATCACCATTGATGATTTGGAAATTGACTCTGGAACCAAAAGACCCCCTTCGATTAAAGTGGTGATTCCAGGAGCTACAGTGGATGAAATGAACTTGTGTTTGGACCAAGTAAGTATAAAATCCCTTATCTTGCATTTTATGTCTTTCTTTATGTATTGGGTTTCATTTTTTAGGGGGGCGTCGACCTTTAAAAGGTCGGCCCTAGGTCCCACGCGGGCTGTCTCCGGACAGGTTGTGTGTACATTCAGGCAAAGTAAACTCTACCCGCGTGTACACATGACTCTCACCAATAAAACACACGTGGGCCCCCTTATTGAATGAAAAAGACTTCAAAAGAAAGTGTTAATCCACCTAAACCTTTTTGTTTGGCAGGATGTATGTCCATTGGAGAGAAAGAGAGCATGAAGAGGTGAATGAGTTGGTCGGGGAAGACCCCAATGCCGTGGCTACTTTGATGCAGTGTGGGTTACTCAAATTTTTCCTATATCCTTTCATGCAGGTACAACCTAGGCTACTGAATGCCTTGGTTGACTACTGGCATCCAGATGCAGAGGCATTCATGTTAGAGGGGCAGTCACTGGTGCCCATGGTCGAGGACATTTACTTTTTGACTGGCCTCTCTAGGAGAGGGGAACTAGTCAATTTCTAGACTTTTCCTGCGGGCCGTATAACATAGCGGAACTGATAGGTCTATATTGTGTAGCTGATACGGACCGCGTGAGCATGCAGGTGCCTATAAGAAAGATCACTAACCTATCACTTCAGGTGATAGTATTGCTTATTAGGCGAATTACTGGTTCTGCGGCTCTACATCAAGCATCCCGTGCATAGATGAACTATGCGGTCCAGTGCTTAAATGCACAAGTTTTTTATTGGAGTACCACTTTGCTTGAGTGCATGAAGAGGCAATTGATAGATTGTCATTTGTGGACACATAGGAAATTCGGGTTCGAGACCATTCTGTGTTCGTTCTTTTTTGAGAGAGTTTCGAGTTTTAGTCTTCGAGTAGTGGTATGAGGACACCATGCCTCTCTTCCTGCTGTGTGTAGATGGGAAGTACTACTATCGCGAAAAGGTGGTGGAAGGACCAATGAGTCCTTTGATGATGACTTTTTTGCATGGCTGTCACGACAGATCCCGGTTATAGAGGACTACCCCTATGCCGGGATTGATTTTTCGAGAGACCTGGAGATACCAATACCTCCTGGTGAGGCGTGAGGGGAGATAGGTAAGTCTCCACCTTTGTAGTTTTTTTTTGGTTGTATATATAATTTTTATGTTGTTTTGTTATATATATCATTTTTTTTATTATGCCAGAGTTTTTGGATATGTGTTCATTGTGTGCAGATGTGGGACCAGTGCGACCTGCTGACTATGTGAGGAACAGGCATCGTCCTCGGCCAGGAGCCACTCCTGCTGCCGCCGGGGGACCAATAGTGGCAGGAGATCTTCCAGTCGGGGAGGCTGAGAGAGTATTGAGACGGGTTGAGTGTAACTTTACTGCACTCACTCACATGGTTCCGATGGCAGAGATTGAGGACCTGCCACCATCTATGCAGCCTCATGTAGTGGGGGCACCACGGACGTGGGTCTAGTTGTTTCGGCGTTTATCCAATGTTGTGGACTAGTATAACAGGGCCCACAAACCTTGACTTTAGCTAGACATTTTGACGTGTCACAAGCAGTACTTGTATATATTTTTTGAGGGCATAAGCCCTGTGACTTGTTGTCGGTCCTATTTTTGAGGCACTTGTGTCCATCCATGTACTCTGGTTACTTTATGATATTATATATGTTTTTTGGTCTTTTGTGTTTTATGGATCATGTGTGAAAAAATGTATTTACATGCTTATGTCAATGTTATTTCATATGTGTGCAAGATGCCAATCTAAAATTTGATTAGCTAGAGTATCTGTAACTTGATTTAACCTCCTAGGAACATGAAAATATGTAATATAATCAAAATTTCGTTCTAAGAGACGTACCCTAAGGAATCGTCAGTGTAAAGTTGGATCATGAACCTGGTATACTCTATTTAACTGAGACACAACTAGTTGAGCGTCGAGATAGACCCGGAGATGAGAGATACCCAATGACAGAGCATCATGAAGAAACTCAATAACTGTTCTATACTCGACAACATTATTTGTGGTGTCACCTAAGCATATCGCTCCAGAAGATAATAACTAGCCTTAAGGTGTAAGAATTACCCAAGCTGCGGAGGCAAGCCTCCGAGTGTGCCGACTAGCCCCGTCTGCATGCCCAACAAACACTTTGGAATCACTTGACATCTTCCATAGTGACGAAAGATAATATCAATGACACTTCCATAATACTAAAAGAAACTAAAAAGTAATAGTACAAAGACTATACATATGTTACAAAAAGTTACCCATAGTGACCTGCCTATGAGTAATACTTCTTCAGGTAGAGCCCATTTCTAGGCTCCACCAAATCATTCCCTTCAAAATCAACCAGACGATAAGCGCCCTTTTTTAAAACCTCTTTTATGATGAAAGATTTGAACCACATGAGTTTGAATTTTCCTGCCCCTAGGGGGTCCTTATCTTGGTCGTAGATCAGGACAAGGTTGCCTTCAGAAAAAATCCGAGGAAAAATGGACCTATCATACTGACACTTGACCTTAAGTTTGTGAGCCTCGTTGGCCAGGGCCACATCACGATGCTGCTCATTGAGTTGCTCAAGGTATACTAACCGTTCTTCAAGTGGAGAAGTGTCTGGCAACAATTGTACTTCCAACTTTAGAGATGGGATCTGACATTCGATAGACAAGATTACCTCCAGCTCGTAAACGAGTTGAAAAGGTGAGAAACCGGTTGCATTCTTAACAGATGTTTGGTAAGCCCATAATGTTGAGTATAACATCAAATGCCAATTTGACTTGGCTGAGTTGATAGTTCACTGTAGAATAGTTTTAAGAGTTTTGTTTATAGCTTCCACCTGCCCATTGGCTTGGGGGTAGTAGGGTGATGAATGTTCTTTTCGTAACCCAAGTTTGGATGTTAATTCGATCATCATATGATTCTAAAAGTGACTGCCATGGTCAGTGACAATCTCCCTCGGGACGTTGAACCTTGCTATGATCTAGTTGAATAAAAAGAGAGATGCAGTCTCTCCATCATCTTTAAATGTTGGCATAGCTTCGACCCACTTTGTGAAGTAGTCTACAGCTACAATGATATAGCGGTGCCCCCTTGCTAAAGGAGGGTTGAAAGTAGTGTAATCAATCCCCCACTTGGTGAAGGGACCAACTGTGATGACAGGAAACATGGGAGCTGGATGTGCCCTCATCTTTCGAGAGAAGATTTGGCATAGATGGCACTTCTTGACCGATTCGATACAATCTTTGATAAGTGTTGGCCATAAGTAACCTGCTTGTAGAATCTTTTGGGTTGTTGCCAACCCAGAAAAATGACCGCCACAAGCTCCAGTATGGCAATCGTTAAGCACGATAACTGCTTCCTCATGAGTGAGACATCGGCATAGGATGCAGTCTACACCTCTTCGATACAATATATCATCGAGTATGAGATAATTATTAGCTTGATGGCATATGCATCGATGCTCATCATGAGAAGCAGTGGTGGGGCACTTCAAAGTCTGGAGATAGATAAGTATATCTCCATACCAGGGATCCGAAGATGTTATCAAAAACATATCTCCCCAGATAGGTGATTCTTCAGGGACAACGTCACCTGACTCAATCGGAAGTTCCGAAATAAGTTCTGTGAAGACCAGTGACTTTTTGGACTTTGCTGAAATGAAGTCTAAGTCAAAATCTTGAAGGATGACTATCCATCTACTGATTTTTCCACCTATTACCCATCATGTCAACATGTACTAGAATGGATTCACAACAGCAATGACAGTGGTCTTGCGAAATAGGACATAATGACAGAACCATTGAACAACATGAACTGCTGCCAACGCAAGTTTTTCGATGTGAGAATAATTGAGTTCCATTCCTATGAGGCCTCGGCTCAGGTAGTAGATCATGTATTCTGAGAACAAGTCATCTTCCTGAACTAAAATCATGCCAATGGTTGATTCTGTTGCAGCTGGATATAATAAGAAATCTTTGTTATAGTTAGGTGGCCGAAGCAGAGGGGAAGTTGTGAGGGCATGTTTCAATGCATCGAAAGAGAGTTGAGTCGCATCATCCCAGTAAAAGGGAACGTCTTTCTTTAGTAAGCACATAAATCCCTTGGTGATCTCGGCATAGTTGGCGATGAAGCATCGTAAAAATTTTGCCTTGCCTTGTAGACTCTGAAGTTGAAGGATTATGCATGGGGGGGGCAACTGAATTATTGCCTCAACCTTGAGAGGATCGACCATGATCCCTGTTGTTGACACTATGAAACCTAACAATCGTCCTGACGTTACACAGAAGCTCCACTTGTTTGGAATCAGGCGAATCCGAAAGAAGCGACAATGTTCGAAGATAAGTCGGAGGTGTGTGGGATGATCTGTTCTCTTGCGAGATCATGATGCTAAATCATCTAGATAGGCCTCGACTATATGCTTGAGGTCATGGAAATAAAAAGACATGGCCCGTTGAAATGTGGCTCTAGCATTTTTGAGACCAAAAGGAATTTTACGATATGCGAATGTACCCCATGGGCAGATGAATGTCGTTTTGTGTTGGTCTTTGAGTTTGATTTGGATTTGATTATATCCTGAAAAATCGTCCATGAAAGAAAAGGTTTCACAACTAGCACATTCCTCAATGATCTGGTCAATAAAAGGTGTTGGAAAATTATCTTTGGGACATGCCTTGTTCAAATCACGGAAGTCAGTACATACACGAATCGTGCCTTGTTTTTTATTGACTGGCATAGAGTTTGACACCCATTGGGTCAAATGGATCAGATAAATAAACCCAACTTTTAGCAATTTCTCAACTTCAACCTTAATGGCTGTTGCTTTCTTAGGATTAACTGGACGAAGCTTCTGCCGAACCGGCTTGGCATCAGGATATGTTGTGATTTCATGTTCCACTATTTTTGGATCGATGCTTGGCATTTCCTCATAAGACCAGGCAAAAACGTCGCAGAATTCTTTGAAAAGATCTATGTAGACTTGAATATCTTCGGGGGAACAGTCATCTCCGACGAAGACATTCTCCACAACGCCAGGGTTTCGGGAGATATTGATCGGTAAGGTTTCAGTGATAGTTTCCATATTACCCTCAACATAAACCTTGTGTGTAGCTAAGGGATTAATAGGACAAGACCGATCTCCCGTCATGGTCACGGCAAATTCTCCCACTTCAATTCAGCTTAACTCTGGGAGGAAGTATGATCTGTGATGAAGATCTTCCCAGGGTTTATATGGACTAGTCATTGCTTCAATTATTGCTTCATCAGAGGGTAAGACTAAGTCCAATGAATTGGTGTGAGCGAGAGAACCCTGAGCCCAAACAGGCTCTAGAAGTGGATCTAACTCTTGTGCAGGAGTTGGATCAGTGTGGGATGAAGTTTGTTGGACTAAGGAGTACGCTACTTTAGCTGTGGATAAGGGCATGGACATGCCTAGGTGTCCTGTCTCATCCATCATGGCCGATGGGGAAGGAAGTTTCCACAGATCATCGAAGTAAGTTGTGCGGAATGATGAAACTTGAAAAATATCAACCTTATGGTGATTTGATATAAACTTGATATCACCTTGAGGGGGCGGGTAATCAAAGGTACCCATCAAATATGGGAACAACCCAACCCCTACGTTGATGACACCTGGTTGAGGATTATCAATTATTGGGATTGTGGATGCCCCCAAAGCAAGGTCAGGTATGGAGAAGGACAATTGATCGATGGTCACTATCCGGCCTTCATGTGGAAATAATAAGACCGAAAAAACTGTAGCAACCACCACTTACATGGAATAAATCCAACTGCTTCCTAACAAGGGGTTATAGTTGAGGGGAGCATCAACTACCTCTACTTTGACACACACGGTCTTCCCTCCTAATTGCATGGGGAAAGAAGGGATGATACCATGTGGTTAGAATGAACAACCGTCGAAAGCGGTGAGGAGAGTAGGTGACAGAGACAAAACGAGCTGGCCAATGGCCTTCGAACATGCCAACAACATAACGCATGTTGAGGCACCCTCATCAACCATCGTGCGGAAGATATTCCGACTAAAAGTTTTCGTGGGATAAGCCACTACTATCTGAAACACTACATGGTAAGGTAGACGAGGTTTTAAGTCGGTTGTATCTAGCATGATTGTACCCGGATTACAAGTCTCGGTAGATCCTAAAGCGGTTAACAAGGCTTTCTTCTAGGAAGGGCAGCTTTGGAGGACCTCCAAAGTGGACATCACGCAAGGGGTTTGTGATAAATCTTCTACCACAGAGTAGTTCTGGGCGGCCCTTGCATTTGGGTTATGAGAAGATTTTTTAAATGCACCTTTGGGAATGTGTGTCATTGTTTCTCCCAACGTCTTCTCAATCTGTAGAGGAAGAGATGAGAGTTCAACTTCTTTACCCTTCTCAAAAGTACTTGGTTTTCTATAGTCATGCGGTCTAGTCGATATAAAATCATGACCCCTCACCATATACACGTACGCGGATGCGGGGTTGTTCACAGGCGGAGAGGGGTCTTGGCTGCCCCCTTTCGTGCTTGCAGAGGCTTGGGTAAGATTTTTCCCATGTTGAAATGGATTGGTCAACATAGCCTGGTGTTACTGCATTACAAAATTTTGGGCCTCTGCAAGTTGAGGACAGAGATGTGTCGAGTGGTCTTCCACGCACAAGTTGCATGGATACCTCGCCTTCCGTTTTTCAGTGTTGTCCTCGCTAGAATTATCGGTAGGTTTTTTATTCCCCTTACCCTTCTTTCATTGTTTTTTCTTTCCTTTAGGCTGCTAGGTGGCCTTTGGGTTAGTTGATTACACTGTGTGTACCTCCGACGTTTTGGTAAGGGGAGCAGCCAAAGTAGTAGTTTGGCTGGCTGCTGTGTGTTGTATAGATAACTGCTGCAATTGCTTTGTCAATTGCTCAATGGGCTTTGTTTGTACTGAACCAACAATACCATCGACATGTGGTCCAACTCTCTATCTAATTTTATCTAGTATTGAGCGTGGCACATCTGGCAAGATGTTGTATAATAAACCGGACTGAGAATATATGAGTTCAAATTGTTGAGCTCTCATGATGGCATCTTCTTCGGAGAATACTCCCGACGTTGCGACGTCTTTGGATAACTGCGGGACCAAAGACTTAAGGAACCACTCAAGAAGGAATGTGGGTGGGATTGGCACCTTAATTAGACTATTTCGGCATCTCCATTCTCAGATGTGATCAGAGATATGGTCCGCTGTCGTTTTTTCGAAATTGGCCAGCAGCTCTGTGCCAGTGTTGTATCTCACAGGTAACTAGAAATGGTTTAGGAAATCCATTTCCAGCTCATCGAAGGAAGAGTATCTTGAACAATCAATCTCAATGTACCATTTCGGGACACTCCCAATGAGAGTACATTGAAACAATCACAATTGTACGCAGTCATCTTTCAGTGAGTTAGATTAGCACCAAAGATGGAAGGTAGTCACATGATCACCTGGATCTTCGTTAGGCTTGGCTTTGAACTTTGGAATGTCCGAAGGAAACTTCGTCGGCATAGGAGGCCAATGCGGATCGTGACAAATGGGGTCATTCAACAACCTTGTCAAATCTGGCAAGTGCAAAGTCACTAGGAAAGGTAGTTTGGGTTGTTGGTGATAACCTGGGAAAAAGGGGTCTAGAGTTTGACTGGCACCAAGCTGCCAGGAAAAGTTTGGCTGCTGGCCCGGATTCTGGTAGAAACCATGGCCCTGGACAGTGTACGGATTTTGCATATGTGGAGACATCATCGACTGATTTCCCAAATGACATAGATGGTTGGGCATGCATTATATTCGAAGGACTCTGGGAAGGGTTTCCCCATGTCGGTCCCATGGGGATAGGCATAGTAGTTTGTCCAGGGTTCCATTGATTGTGGAAAGAATTACCCTAGATCAACATTCCGAATGAGGGAACGAATCCATGCCTAGAATTCCAAGGCCCTAATGCAGAAGAAGTTCCTGGGTTTGCCCCCTGTGCAAGAATATTACCTTGCATAGGAATAGATTGTCCAAAATTGGGATTGCCCCCAGTCGGGAAGGCGACTGATGAAAAGGCGTTGTGACCAAACGTTCTAGCCAAATAAAACGGTGTCTAACCTACCAGCATGTTATGCGAAGGTGGTCCTTGAATCCTCACTCCAAATAAACTATGGTATGTAGGTTGCCCGGCGGATTGCTGATGCGAGCCACCGAGTGAAGGGGACGAAGGAGGGATATGACCGCCTATGTAAGGGAAAGCGTTAAAAGGAGAAGGAGTGCCCCCCATGTGACCTTGCAGAGGAGCGCTAGAGCTCCCTTCCCTTAGACCTAAAGTATGTAAAGTGGAGTAAGAAAGTACAGGACTTGTACCCGAACTAGGCATCCTGTATGAGAACGAAGGGTCTGTCGCACTTGGTGTGAAAGGGGTTGTGGCCGCCGCCAAAGATGGGATCGGACCACTCTGCGATGTAGAAGCGGTCGAGACCATGGTGGCTTGGATCGATGAGAGTGGGTTAGGAGGTGAAAATGCTCCTGTGGTGACAACCATAGTGGGAATTGAAGAATTCCCAAAAGGAGTAACAACATTTGTTTCCATTGTTGTATGCAACACTGTCTGGCACTCGTAAAATTAGATTGGTATGATGAAAGGTGCCAAGAAATTAGTGGTTGGGGTTTCAACCAGGCCAAGAGCATGCGCTTCAAGTTCCAAAATAGTCGATGCCTCAGGATGTTGGTCGGGCACAATTACTTGTAACCCGGTCGCTTCAAAAGACCCTTGTTGGTTTAGCTTTTGCCTTAATGGTGGCGGGGGTGGCCCCAGTGTAATCGGTGAAAGGCCAAGAAGCCTTCGTGACCGGTGGAGCTCATGATCCTCCACTGTGTGAGAAGATCAAAGACACTCTAGGGTAGTCTAAATGTTCAAAAGTAACACACACTACAAAAATCCCTAGAAGATAAGACAGTTAAACACTAAATTAATTGGAAGAACAGTTACAACAACCAACACTAGAGAAACTTACCGATGCAAGTGCAACTCGAACATGGAAGAACCCTCTAGGTATACTCTGTAAAGCGTGGCCTGATGTTTTTCCTAGGTACCATGGTATACCCCCACAGTCACCTGTGTATGTCCCTAAAAAGATAGGCAAGTAGGTTGCCAGCGCGCGAACAATCACCAGGCGGGTACAGTGGAAAGTCGGGTAGACCACAATGAGCAGGGTATCGAGCCCGAAACCTGTCAAGGGTATCGAAAGTAAGTGGTCTGGAAGACAACTGAGGACCTTGAACGGATTCGAGATCCATGAAGCCCCGTGGCAAATGCAATCAACGGAATCCCAAAACAAGCTCTCTATATGTGTTCTCCACTACGATTGGTCCAACTTTGGAGGGGTTATCTCCGCTACCTTTCCACACACGACCTCGTGTTTATCCCCTGTGTTAGAGCGGGGTCCTAGATAACTTTCATGATACTGGACTTAGACACTCCCTAACTCATAATCTAATGTTTGATTTTAAATGGCCTTGAAGAGTTTCCTCTCCAACCTAATCCAAGGCCCTAATCCTGAACTAGTTGGTTAACCCTACAAACAAAAAAGTCTAATAAATTTTAGATTTAGCATTAATTTTATGGCTTTGTATTATGTCAAGGGGTATTAAAGTGAAACTGATGATGTGTAATAGACAAAAGAAAAAATGAATAAAAAAGCTGGAAACAATAACTTTTACTTAATGCAAAATTTCAACAACTTTTCAAAATAAATATTTTTTAATTTTCTAAGATTTTGGACAACAAAATCAAAAGAAATTTCACTTGACTACAAGCTACTTATGATCTAAGTAAACTGCAAAAACTTATGAAATAAATGACTTTTCCCTGGCTAATAATGCAGAAACACATTCTTCAACCAAACAAAAAATGAAAGAGATTTTTTTATTTTATTTAAATGCTGGTAAAGCAAAAAGGAAAAATACCAACAAGTAAAAACCAAGAAAAAAAAATTCTGGCCTAATCGCAGATCCCAAAGAGTCACTTCAACAAATCACACACTAGCAACTTTTAAAACATGACTCTGTTAAGAATCAAACATCAATATAGCATAGAAAAACCTCAAGAAAAGTACTCAACGCCTTGAAAAAGAGATAATATCAGATAATAAGCCTCTTCGAGGGGGCAACCTCCTTTTACCCCACTTAAATGTTCAAGTACAAGATGATTCAAAATGAAAATCTCTCCTTGGTATATATAGGAGACTAGGAGGTTTTAATGGCCTAAAGCCGACATAAATAAAATAACATTACTAATCTAATATGCCCCAATTAAGTGGTAATGAGCCAATATTAGGGCTTAACATGCCCCTCCCCTTGAGACAAGTGTTGT
>JASDQU010187813.1:671-12087 GCA_032191745.1 Picea mariana
TTGGGGCAAGGCTGTAGTGGTTGCATTGTCCTTTTGTTCCCCTTTTGAACAGATTGTGAAGAAGATGAATTTTGCAGTATGAGATACTACCTTGCGGCACTGTTTAGGTGGAACAATAGTTATAACTACCTCTAGTATTTTATAGATATGACCCCCCAAAGTAACAATGACACTATGGGGTGAGACTCATAAACACCATGGAGTCTCCACATGTATGGTTGGCCCAAGAGGACATCACAGACATCCAGTGGGGAAACATCACATAATACCTCATCCTTGAAGGGTTGGATGTCATATGATAATCAAAACTATTGGCTGACATGAAGATCTCGCCCTTGGCGAAGCCACCCGATGTTGTATGTCTATGGGTGTGGTTTTTTCCACAATCCCAATTGTTTGACGACCTCTATTTAGATGAGGTTCTTTTGGATTTCACTATCAACAATAAAATGCAGTGGGGTCCCCTTCACCCACATCTGTGAATGAAAAATGCACTCCCCCTCTTTAGGATCTGTTGGTTCTTCTGGTTGAATTATTGCGGTCACGACAACAACAGTGGGGTCTGCGTTAATAATTTGTCTTTTACCATTATTTTCAGAATCAGATCCTGAATCAGGGTTCGACTCCTTATCTTTGATCTCGAACACCAATGACTGTTTTGAGTGACATTCATCGATGTTGTGCCAGGGGATTTTGTGGAAATGGCACCATTTTCCGGTGTCCTTCTTTGTCTTCCCGTGACCCTTCTTTTCATGTGGCTTGGACTAGTTTTCGGGAGACTGTTTGTTAGGGTCGCCTTTGTCATACTTTGGTTGTTGCGGATTTGCAGACCCGAACTCTTGTTTGTTCTGGTGCTTAAATTTCTGCTTGATTTTAACAGCATATCAATAAGCAACACCGACTGATGAGATGCCCGGAAAATCCATTTCAGTTTGGATGTATCTGTGTAGAGACCCACGGTATTTCAGAACCAAATGCCGTTCATAGTCTTTGATACCCATCTTGGTGTGCAAGGTATGGAAGGTATTAGTGAATTCCAGAACTGCTTGGCCCCTTTCTTGTCGCAATGTGGTCCATCTCATGTACTGGTCCTCGTAGTTTCCAACATGGTAATATTATTCCTTTACCGCATCCACACAAAAATCCCAAGTGGGCTCGGCCCCATATATTCCAGCCTCCTCTGTGGAACTTTTCTCCCAGTAAGTTTCCCACCAATGTTTGACATCGAGGAGAGATTTAAGGAGTGCGAAGGTGATCTTTTCCCTGTTGGAAAAATGGTGAACAGAGAAATAACCGTCTAGCAGATTTAACCATTTGTCTAGGGCATATGCCTCTATCTATCCTTCAAATACGATGTTATCTCCTAAAAATAAACTTGTCATTCTTTCTATATTTTAGGTGGTAGCATAGTCAAATCAAAGTGTTATTTTTTATTTTTGTGGTCTATGGTCTCCAAGTATAGAAAAGAAGTAGTAAAGCCCAAAAATAATTCGGTTTRTCATTTATTATCTTCAGAAAATCAAAAGGCCTTTTCGGCGGCTAACCTCTTTTTTAAAGCTTAAGCAGATCCGTCGAAAKCTGAAGCTTTCRACGGCAAAATAGCAGTTCAAAACGGTCACGAGTCRTCGAAAGTTCAAACTTTYRGTGACAAAATGGCATTTCAAAAACGTGCACGAGCCGCCAAAAGTTCAAATAGGTTTCTAGACAGTGCATCAAGCGAGCCTGAATCCGGATTGAAAGACACATGTCATCAAGACATAATCACCACTTAAGTGACTTTTGGCATTATCTCGCCTTCTCAGCCACCATWTATGTGTTTAATCATTATGATTCGGTTATGCAGATTGTGTGAGGGTTTCGAGGTCTTATAACTCCAGAAGATGTTCAGTCATCATTCGATTTAAATTCAACACATGAAGGAAGTTGATAAAGGGCGCTCTTCCACCATTTGATAGCACATAAGTCTTTCACTTTCGCTCACAAGCTCCTGCCTATTGGTAAGAAATATTGGTTTCTGGTCTTACAGACTAACTTGTGTTTGTGCAGATGGGTAGAAAACAGGGTGGCCTACCCCTCAGGAAGGAGTTAGACAGCATACAATATTTTCAATCTCACCCAGATATTCATCAACTATTTTCAGAGGCAAGCTGTCTCACTTATGTTGAAAAGTTATAGGAAGGATACCACGAGGATATCACATAAGCCTTTGCAAAATCATATGATGGAGACAAATCCACAGTTGGCCATTTGGAAATGCAAGTCGATGAGGCAGCCATAGCCTCTGCTACAGGCATGCCAAGAACAAGGCAGAAATGGTTCAAGACCACAGTCACTAAGGAGCTGGAATTTAGACCTTATTTAAAGCCAAAATTCCAAGGCATCACTTGGAAAAAAGATATTCCCACTTCTCAGTTGAAGAAAGAATGGAAGGCTCTTCTCAAAGCCATACAATTATACATAACTGCAGAAGGAAGATATGACAGGGCCATGATTTACCACTTCAAGCTAATGGACCACTTTACAGGAAAAGTCCCATTGAACCTGCAATTCTTTTTTCACATAAATCTCACCAAAATGTGCCACAGGGTCCAAACTAAGCCTGAACAGATCCAGAATTCCTTGTCTCATTTTGGCTTGGTCCAAATGATTATTGTGGAAGAATTGAGGAAGAGGGAAAAAACACGGGAACACTTTCTGTTTTGGGGAGGTTTTGAGTTAGAGACTCAACTTGATAAAGGCAAGAGAAAATCAGGCAGAAAACCACCAACCCCTCAGAGCAGTCTAAAGAAAAGAAGAGCCATCACCCCTGACCTCTCAGAAGAACCAGCATCCACCTCAAAAGCCAAAGGGGCAAAGAAGAAGCTAGAGTTTGATGAAGACACAGAGTAGGTTGCACCCAAGGAGACAAATTTGCTAAAATTACCATGCTCAGATTCAGAGGAAGAACCTAAAAAGAAAGAATTCCATGTTGACGAAAGTATAGAATTTTCCATGAAGGAAGCACTAGAGATTGAGATGTTCATAGATCTTGAAAAAGGTGAAACATCTAGTAGAAAAAAGAAGCAGAACAAATCAAAGAAAATTAAGAAGCTCCAGGAGAAAATAGCACAGCAGGAGGTGCTAGAGAGGGTGATAAAATATAGATACAAGACTTTATCCAAGAATTTTGCAGAGACCAGTGCAATCTTGGAAAGATTGGCACTTGAAAACATAAAGGAAAAGAAGAAGAAGAAGAAAAAGAGGATTATAAAAGACTATAACAACCTATGGTGGTCAGCCAAGCGTTTGAAGAGAAAAATCAAAAGATTAAAAGTTGAAATCGTTACACACCTAGACTTGCATGTTATAGCACAGGCTATTGTTAATTTGCAAAAAAATCAACCCAAATAATCGAGGAGAATACTCTTTTTGGAGTGTTCGTCTTTTTGGAAAACCCAGGGTTTTCGGTGGCATAATAGACATAATAACATGCAGTTAGTCGTCGAAAATCAGGGCTTTCGGCAGCTAACTAGCGTAATTCAAAGCGGAGGAGCCGTCGAAAGCACAGGAAATGATTTTTGAGGATCTAAAGCTCAAAGTAAGTCGGCCTAGCTTTACACATCAGGGATTTGCATGCAACTGTCGAAGACTTAATGGATTGAAGATAAATTGAGGTCTAGAATGGACTAGATCCATATTTGATGAAAGATTTTGTAAACAGTTTTTCTATTATTAGTTCTTCAGATCCGATTTCTCAGTATCTGAAACTGCTTGTAAAGGCTATAAAGCCTGTCGATTTTATAGAGTAATGGTTCGATTTTGGATAGAAAGGCCTTATACCATTGTGCATACTTTTTTCAGATATAATACAAATCATAGTCTTCTTTCACTTTTGATGTCAGACTTCATTCATTACTTTCTTTCCTATACTCTTATTCAAGTTGTCTTAACTACTAAATGACTGTCATCTCATTAGTCAGTTCATAGCTTGATTAACAGTTATTTACATTGCTTAATAAACCCATCATTGTGTATCTGGTTTATAAGTATTGTCTTCTTCACCCACAGTTTAAGCTACTATATGATCATTAATCTTTGAAAGCACTATCTTATTTGATTATATACTGTTGATGACTCTGATATTAGTTCATTAAGGTTGATTTATCCCATTGATCCACATATACATAAATACAAACACAGTTTACTTTAAGTTACCAAGCATCTTTTCCCTACAACCTCAAAGAGTTTCTTGGAGAGATAACATACGAGAATATCAAAATTAACTTGTACCTTGAAAGGCAAGGTGCTTCCATAGTGGTCGCTTGATGAATATGCGCCTGTTGCTATCGGCAGGCATTGAAGGATGTGGGAAAAATTCTCCATCATTTCATCCCTCTGTCGCGTGAGAGCTTGCTCAAGCAACATATTNTTGGAGAGATAACATATGAGAATATCAAAATTAACTTGTACCTTGAAAGGCAAGGTGCTTCCATAGTGGTCGCTTGATGAATATGCGCCTGTTACTATCGGCAGGCATTGAAGGATGTGGGAAAAATTCTCCATCATTTCATCCCTCTGTCGCGTGAGAGCTTGCTCAAGCAACATATTGATAGGATCGTCTGCTCCATCATTTTTCTTTTCTTCCACCATTGACGGTTTCTTGGGTGTGCGAGAGTGATTTTCCTCAAGAGAGACAAGCTCGAGACCCAAATTGCTATACTCAGACCTCGTCGGGGACATGCATTGAAAAACGATCAAGAGCAGCCTGCTCTGATACCACTGATCCGGATTATTTTCGGCACGAAATGAGAGAGGAGATATAACATAGAAATATTCAGAGATATTGCAAGAGAGACGACAATATAACAAAGATATATTAGAAATATAACAAGAGTCACAGATATACAATAATACACTATTTCTATTAATGAAATATATGTACAGAGACTGTAAAAATACAGAGTGAAAGACTCGCTAGAATGGTGGCAGCTTATCTCTGAGAAGAGATGTGATGGTTACTCGCATTCACAATAAGATGATTACAATGAGGCTTTGAAGGCCTTCTTACAATAAATAGGAATGCCAAAAACCCTAGACATCCAAAAACCTAACCCTAGGAGATGAAGCGCCAAAAGTCATGTGGGCCCCGTTTGGGTAAGTTAGTACATCAACTTCCCGGGGTCATAACTTTTGCATACGATCTTCGTTTTAGGCGTATGATATCCCGTTGGAAAGGTATCATCGAGGATATTAATTTGGGGGATTAATAATGCCTTTATATATTATTAATAATCTCTATCTCAAAAAACCTTCATTTAGGCCCTTAAAATAGTCTCGGAAGTTAAAACTACTAAAAATAGTAAATTGCCAAAATTGCCAGAAAATTGTTTTGAGCCAGTTGGAAAAGGGGGGTGGCCACCGATATCCACCTGAATCAATCCTCCCTCCTTAGGAAGAAATGGTTTCGATTGCATTAAGTTTCCAGGGGAGAGGGAAAAGCATTGGTCGACTCTGCATCTTGATGAGTTGCTTTCCTTGTTGGAGAAGTTGTGTTGCTTAGCTTGTTGAAGTTTGTCACGAACATGTTGTTGGAAGGGTTGGAGCTTTTTAACCAGTCTGGCTACATGAGATGCCTGTGTGCAGAAGGAACCTTTGCGCTTTTCTACAACTTTTTCGACCTGCTTATATTGTATAGAAGGTGCTTGGGGTGAGGATGTAGTGGTTGCATTGTCATTTTGCTCCCCTTTTGAACAGATTATGAAGAAGTTGAATTTTGCAGTATGAGATACTACCTTGCGGCACTGTTTACGTGGAACAATAGTTGGAACTAACTCTGGTATTCTGTAGAGATGACCCCCCAAAGTAACAATGACACTATGGGGTCGAGACTCATAAACGACATGGCATCTCCATATGTATGGTTGGACCAAGAGGACATCACAGAAATCCAGTGGGGAAACATCACATAATACCTCATCCTTGAAGGGTTGGATGTCGTATAATAATCGACATTTTTGGATGACATAGAGATCTCATCCTTGGCGAAGCCACCCGATGTTGTATGGTTGCGGGTGTGGTGTTGTTGGCAATCCCAACTGTTTGACGACCTCTACTGAGATGAGGTTCTTCTGGCTTCCACTATCAACAATAAAATGCAGCAGGGTCCCTTTCAGCCACATCTGTGAATTAAAAAGGCGCTCCCCCTCTTTAGGATCTGTTGGTTCTTCTGGTTGAATTTTTGTGGTCACGACAATAGCAGTGGGGTCTGCATCAATGATCTGTCTTTTACCATTATTTTCGGAATCAGATCCTGAATCAGGGTTCAGCTCCTTATCTTTGATCTCGACCACCAATGATTGTTTTGAGAGACATTCATCGGTGTTGTGCCAGGGGCTTTTGTGGAAATCACACTATTTTTCGATGTCCTTCTTTGTCTTCCTGTGACCCTTCTTTTCCTGTGGCTTGGACTGGTTTTCAGGATACTGTTTGTTAGGGCCGTCTTTGTCATACTTTGGTTGTTGCATATTTGTAGACTCAAACTCCCGTTTGTTCTGGTGCTTAAATTTCTACTCGATTTTAACAACATATCGATAAGCAACACCGAGTGATGAGATATCTAGAAAATCCATTTCAATTTGGATGTATCTGTGTAGAGCCCCACTATATTTCAGAACCAAATGTCGTTTGGAGTCTTTGATACCCAGCTTGGTGCGCAAGGTATGGAAGGTATTGGTGAACTTTGGAACTGCTTGGCCCCTTTCTCGCCATAGTGTGGTCCATCTCATGTACTGGTCCTTGTAGTTGCCAACAGGGTAATACTGTTCCTTTACCACATCCACAAAAAAATCCCAAGTGGGCTCGACCCCATATATTCAAGACTCCTCTGTGGAAATTTGCTCCCAGTAAGTTTCCCACCAATTTTTGACATGGGGGAGATCTTTAAAGAGTTAGAAGGTGATCTTTTCCCTGTTGGAAAAATGGTGAACAGAGAAATAACTGTCTAGTAGATTTAACCATTTGTCTAGGGCATCCGCATCTATCTATCCTTCAAAAACAGGAACATCAAAATTAACTTGTACCTTGAAAGGTGGGGTGCTTCCAAAGTGGTCACTTGATGAATATGCGTCTGTTTCTATCGGCAGGCGTTGAAGGATGTGGGAAAAATTCTCCATCATTTTGTCCCTTTGTCGCGTGAGAGCTTGCTCAAGCAACATATTGATAGGATCATTTGCTCCATCATTTTTATTTTCTTCCACCATTGAGGGTTTCTTGGGTGTGTGAGAACGATTGTCCTCAAGAGAGACAAGCTCGAGACCCAACTTTCTATACTCGGACCTCTCCGGGGACATGCACTAAAAAACGATTAAGAGCAGCCTGCTCTAATGCCACTGATCCGGATTATTTTCGGCATGAAATGAGAGCGGAGATATAACACAGTTCAATATTCAAAGATATTGCAAGAGAGACAAAAATATAACAGAGATATATCGGAAATATAACAAGAGTCACAGATATACAGTAATACACGATTTATATTAATGGAATAAATGTACAGAGACTGTAAAAATACAGAGTGAAAGACTCGCTAGAATCGTGGCAGCTTATCTCTGAGAAGAGATGTGACGGCTACTCGCATTTGCAAGAAGATGATTACAATGAGGCTCTGAAGGCATTTTTAGAATAAACAGGAATGCCAAAAACCCTAGACATCCAAAAACCTAACCCTAGGAGATGAAGTGCCAAAATTCATGTGGGCCTCGTTTGGGTAAGTTAGTACATCAACTTCCCGAGGTCGTTACTTTTGCATACAATCTCCGTTTTAGGCGTATGATATCCCATTGGAAAGGTATCGTCAAGGAGATTCATTTTAGGGGCTCAATAATTCATTTTTTCATCATTTAGAAGCTCAATCTCAAAAAACCTTCATTTAGGCCCTCAAAATAGTCCCGAAAGTTAAAACTGCTAAAAATAGTAAATTGCCAAAATTGCCAAAAAACTATTTTGAGCCAGTTGGAAAAGGTGAGTGGCCACCGATATCCACCTGGATCAGTCAAGGAGTCCTCACACTCCCTCTACGGCTGCCACCACTGGGGGCGTTCGGCCTCCTAACTCACCTTTCCAGGTCTGGACCACTATTGTCTCAACCACCTCTACTTCGGGCAGTGGTCTGATTCCATCTATGGCGGTGATCACTGCACCGTTCACACAGAGTGCAATGGGTCCTCTGTTTTCATACGGGATGCCCGAATTTGATACGAACTTGGTCCTCACCTACTCCACCCTACAGACCATGTTTCTGGAGGTAGGAAGCTCAAACGCTCCTCTGCAAGGGTCCATGGAGGGCACCTCAGCCCCTTATAATGCTTTCCCTTATGGCGGAGGTCACATACCTCCTTCATCCCCCTCGCTTGGCGACGCTTCTCAACAGCCCGTCTGGCCAAACATGAACTACAGCTTGTTCGGAGAAGGTATTCAAGGACCTTCTTCCAACACTACGCCAGTGGGTTCTTTGTCATTTTCTTTGTTCGACGTGTTTGGTAACAACGCATTCTCGTCAGCTGTCATCTCGGTCGGGGGTAACCATGGCTTTGGACAACAAAATCTTGTAGAGGGTACTATTCTTGCATAGGGGGCAAACACCTCTCAAGGACCCTGGAATCCGTTGTAGGGATCAATCCCTTGACACAATTTCCCCTTGAAACCTTGGTTCCAATGACCACTTATTTGGCCCATCCAGGCTCAGTGMTGAAACCATGGATCTGATACCATTTTGTAACGTCCCCARCCACCAAAAGGCCGGGAAACRCCACTACTCGGACACTTTACTTAGCTCTGATACCATTTTGTAATGTCCCTGGCCACCCWGGTCGGGCCACGCTACTCCTGCTACTCTACTCTGATCTGTGACAACACCATCCTTAAACTAGTGGGMTATGCCACACAGAGATACTTGCGGAAAAACATACACATCCATATAAACATAGAATGACTATTCTACATATATATAACATATTAATGTGGAAATAACAGTAATCCTACACATGCAACATATACAACATACACAGGCAATACTCATCGATTACAACATGKGTACCATTACACAACATGTAAATGAACATAAAAGTGGTACTTATCTTTTATTATAAGACCACCAACTGCGTGCAAACCTTCCATGAACCTCCCAGCCTTAGACCACCCTGCTCATCACGCTCAGCAGTGGGTCACCCCCGAGATGGGACTAAACTCCACCAGGCAAGRGAATTCTAGGCTTGGCAAGGACAACAAGGAAGTTGCACAAAACAATGGTAATGATCTTTTATCCTAGGAGACACTTACGTCCACAACCCACAAACCCTCATTCCCCACACACCTGCTCCACCCCAGGAGGGTACACCTTCACTAATACAAGTCCATCGGCTACTACACCTCCCTTACCTTGGGCTTCAACAATAAGCTGGACCGGAAGTCTTAGAGTATTGTAGCTGCTACGGGACTCCCTTCCAGGAGAACTCACTTCCCAGCATACTCTCTCACCTAGGAGAGTTGCTCACAGGCTTGAAAACTTGCTTCTTCAAATCGTCTCTTATGTCAAACGGACACAGGTGATGTCAAAAACATAAAGTCACACAATTTAAGAGGAATGATTCTCTCCCAGGAGCCACTTACTCCCATTGTCCATAGAATCTCATTCCCCACATGCTTGTCCCACCCCAGGAGTATACACCTTCACTGTCACCCAGTCCATCGGTTGCTCCACCTTCCTTCCAGGGATTCAACAACAGGTCGGACCGAAATTCTCAGAGCTCTGTAGTAGCTATGGGACTTCCTCCATGAGAACTCACTTCCTCAGCACACTCTATCACCTACAGAGAGTTTCTCATAGGCCTGACAACCTGCCTCTTCAACCATGGGACTGAAAACCCGCTTCTTCAACCAGATTCAACTAAATTCCATCAAGGTGAGGACAACAACAAAGCTCAGTAAGGAACAGATGATGGAAGCAAGCCACACTCAATCAATGAACTTTGTGGGTTGCAACAGCCAACAGTCATGACACAACACGACTCAGACAATTAGAGGGTGCCTGGACTTCATAAGATACACACGGGATAACTCCAGTATCCTTGCAGGTTCCCAAGGTGTGTGCTAGATGCAGAGGCGATGATGAAGGAGAACTGGTTCAATACGTGAATCCCTGGTGAATTTTTGGAAGGGTGACAGACTTCCATAGAATCGTAAGGGTCGTGAGGAGACTCCAGACTGGTCCCCCGCCGCCAGGATGTTGAGCAACCTTGAATGGAAATCGAACCCCTAACAGTGATGGATTTCCCAGCTATAACTGCATGCGCCCAGGTCAACACATATCTTCCTGAAGCCGCATGCGTTCCACTTCACACTCATTCCCTTTCCCGAGAACTTAGGACAACACCATTCATGTCCAACTTAGCTTTTAGGAAATAATAATTATTATTATTCCCTTAGAGGTAATCCCTCTAGCTTAGCCTCTAGGCCTAGACACTTAGTCCCCTCCCTCACCCTACCTAGTGGGGCTTAGTCCCCCATAACTCTTTCTTCATGGTCGGTCTACACGTAGCGATGTAATTATATTAAATATATGAGCATTTACACATATACAATAATAGTCTCATTGGCCTTTGCATCTAGGCTCTCTGGCCTAATCACCACATAAGCCTCCTAGCTTATTATAACTTGGCTCACCAGCCTATCAAATATGTTTACAATTCATAATTACAACTGGGGCTCTGCCTGTGGATATTATAAAGGATAAGGAGAGAAAGGCGCTAGGGCCTAGAATTGCCTACACCCTACCATCTTGTTTCTTGAGGTCAAAACCTAGGAGGACTTAAGTTACTACTTCTCCTAGGCATATTCCCTCTTAGACTTTTGTGCATCATAAATTGATTTGCAGCCTTAGAAGAAGTCGTCCACCTTGACTCCATTACCCTTGAAGGAACTAGTCCTCTTCTCTTATTCCTTGACAAGACTACACTCAACTTTACTTGCTATCTCTACCAACTTAACCTAACCTACTAACCTAGTTTTAAGGTACTAACTTCTTGTTGTTTCTAACACTGCTAAAACCACTATATAGTAGCCCATTTAGCTTATAAGTTAACTAAACCAACCCAGAAAATTGCATGAAGCAAAGTATTATCAGTTGGAGATAAAGTGTGCCTAAATTGCTCTTCACAAAGTGCATTTCTAAAGGTTTCTTGCAGTTGTCATCACTCTTGTTTTTCAAATGTTACAATCACTTTTGACAGCCTCTTAGATTCATTTGTTAATTGATAAGCCACCCAGAATTTGTATTAGGTAAGCCACAATCAATAAATGTTAAAAGTGTCCACTAAATTGCCTTGTAAGGTACTTTTATGAAGTTGTTTATTGTTGTCATAACTGTTAATTTGTTGTTGTT
>JASDQU010187814.1:0-20473 GCA_032191745.1 Picea mariana
CAATATGAGCAGATACGTTATAATTTTCATAAATAAGACCAATCACTTTCATGCCCAAAGGTTTAATAGTAAAATATATCCAAATGCGCAATCAAGGTAAGATAATGATCAAGAACATAAGTCTGATAAAACCTTTATCAATCACATGATAAACCAGTGATCAAGTATCAACCAAAAAATCAAGTAAAGATGACGACAGTATAATCAACGAAATAGGTGTTTTCACATTTGCAATTGTGAAAACTGAGTCGAAATTGAATTGTAATGGTTGAAAAAATGAGACACATGTCTCTTAGCACAATGCGACAATGATTTGTCATGATACCGCAAGGGGTGTAGGCAGATTTTGAGAGTAATCAAAAAAAAAATTGGGTTGGCTTCCAACAGGTAGTTTAGGACAATGATGAAAATAATGGCCATGTGTATCACACAAAGCACAAGGGTGATTTTTGTGCAAGGAATTAATATGCTTAGAAGATGATTCAAGAATAATTATGTCAATGAATGGTGTGGAAGGAGTAGACTCCAAGTCATCCACATTAAGAAGACATTTAAGTTCAGGGATCCAAGGACAATTATTGGTAGCGTATCCATGGATATCACACAAAGCGCATGGAGTTGTCGCTCTAGGTGCTGGGTTTTGGGTGTCCATGGTTTGTTTGGAATTGTATGTTCCCATGGTGTCTTCACTTATTTAACTTGTTAAATAGCGCCTATGTTCATGGGATATTAAATAATACCTCTAATTTCACTAGATATTGATAAATACCTCCCAAAATCCTTTTGTTGAAATCCCCTCCCAATACATCTTTCCAATAAAAGAAACCCTTATTTTATCTATATGCCCTTTTTTTAACCTCCCAATATATGTAAACCCCTTCATCCCCCCCCTAATACACACAATATATTGACCTTATTTTTCACAATTAAAAAACCCCTTGTATGAATGAACGTGATAAGATATTGGTAAACAGGGTGAAGCCCATGTGTCTATTCCCCCTTTCTTTTTTTCTTTACCCCCTTTTTCAATTCCTTTCCCAGCATGTGTTGGTTGAGGTGGGGCCTGCATAGGTGCTTTACATAGAAAAAGGGTCATTGGTATTGGATGAACAGGATTCAAGGCCAATTATGGAGTTGGCATAGAGGGTGGAAGAGGAGCGGGAGGGGGATAGAATTACCAAACCAGGATCCCTAATGTAAGGTTAGGAAAATCCAATGTGGCCATGACAATGGTACTTACTATTCTTGGAGGAATAAATTAAAAAGGGACCTAGCCAAAAAGGTAATGTAGATGAGGCTTCCCTGGCGATGGTGAAATTGAAGATGTCGGGATTGATGGTCTAGTCGATGGGTGTGGATGTGGTCCTGCTAGGCCATGAGATGATGACAACATATGGACATTTAATAAAATAGGGTGGGTAACTACAAGGGTAGTACCGTAATATGCACCAATTAATTTCAAGTATTTGTAGACTCCAACGCTGATGTTTGAAATAGAGGTAATTGTTTGGCTTCCACCCAAGGAAGACACCACATGGCTAGGATGATTTTTTTCTTAATATTACGAAAGACCAAATAAGAAATTGACTTCATGGAATACATGAATATTCACCCTAGAAGGAGATTATGGTCTAAAGGGGAATATATAAATTTTATGTCAATACAAACTTCTTTTCCTCCCAATTGTATGTGACAATTTTAATGAATCCCTTCAAGTTGAGAGGGTCAACCATCATATGAATGAACGAAGATTGTAGGGGGGACAAGTGTTTGGGAGCTTGACTTCTTCCATACTTGTGCTGAAATGACACATGTGGATGAAACTATATTAATCATGCAACAATGAATGATGTCATTCTTGATGGACATTGGAATTTGAAAGGAAATTGAAGGTTTTAATCAGAAAGGTTCATATGTGTTAGTATCAAGGGTAATAATCTTATCATATGATGGATTGACAACACCAAAAGAAAATAGTAACACCTTCTATTGTGAAGGACACATTTGGAAGACTTAAAGGGATGACATTGTTATAGGAGATTGAGATAAGTCATATATTATGATATAGTGGTTGGATTCCCACACATGGGGGTTGGGAGCATTCTGACTTAATGGAACCTTAGGTACCTTGGGTGGTAGGTTTGCACCTAGGCAAGGAATATGTAAGGATATATTTTTAGGAAAAGGGGGATCAGAAGACTCAGTAGTTTTCGCCTCCAAGGGCATACCATACTAAGAGGATTGAGTGGTACGATTGGCATTAGCTAAATATAAGTACAATATATGATAATTCCCATCTCTAGTGGTCGTGGAAGCAGGCGGTGGTCTGGTAGGAGTGGCTTACATGGTTGACACACACCCTTGTGATGGAAAAGGATTTCTCAACATAACTAGTTGCGATGAGGATGGTGGGGTAGGTTGACTATTATCATGTTTGGAATCCTCAATTTCTTCCCACATATGATGCATTTTAGGTAACAAGGAACATTTCTAGTTATAGTTTATGTAAACACCACACATAGTGCAAGGTTTATTAGTATGAAGGTTTAGATTCTTCCCTTGTTTGGGTTGGGGATTGTTAGCTTGGCCTTGGGTACATGGAGATTAAGGTGTGGATAGGTTTGTGACATATATATATGATAAGGCCATCAGTCGCATGGGATGCCCCTAGTGCAGAAAATTCACCTGAGAGAGAGTCAAGGGAATTATGAAGGATGGTATAGAGATACCCTGATTGTGCATAGATTGGATCATACCTCTTCTCTTTTTGGATATCTTCTTCATTATTTGTAGTTAGATTCATGGGTACATCCTTGGTAATGGGAGGAAGAAGGGACTTCAAGAACTAATCCATGAGAAAGGAATCAATGATATCGTCTTTGTGTAAGCCTCATCATCTACGCCACTCATGAATGTGACTCAAGATGTGAGCATTAGTGGTTTGACAAAATTTGGTCAAGATTTCTATCCCTATGTCATGGTAGATTCATAGCTAGAAGAGAGTAAGGAAAACCTTGGATATTGACTCGGATATTTTGTGTGTGTTATGAGGTTAGTCTATTTACCACTTAGTGGCAACACACATCAAAGTGTGTTGAAGAATTCTCAACCTAATTGAATCCTCCATTATGGAGTTACAAGAACACCACAGGTAGAAGGACATGATATAGTTAGAGGGACCTTCTCCAAGTTTACTCTCAAAATTTGGGATGTCAAAGGGAAGTTTATTTGGCATATTGGGCCACATGGGATCATTGTTGATGAGACCATTGATTAATTTGTTCAAATCAAAGAGATTCAAAATTTCCATAAAAGACATAGAGGTTTGATTGGAATTAGGTCTATGATTAGCTCTGGCCATGGTTTAAATTGGGTTAGATGAAGATGAAGGAATTAAAGGTGTGGAAGTCGGCCCAGAATTGGATGTACAAAGACCACTCAATGGGGAGGGGGTTTCCAAATGATAAGAGATAAAACCAAATGTTGGCTTAGGGTGGCGAACCCTGTTTCATCGAGTAGCGAATATAGTGTGTCTAATGGGGAACTCAAGTTGAAGGCCTTGCAGTCGATTAGATTGTCTCATGTGGGGAGCTATGTTATCCCAAGGCAAGAATCGCCCTAGAAAAATCTAATAAAAAGGGATAATAGAATTAAGTGATGAACTAAGTCAATAATAATCAAACATACACACTACATGCTCCAGTAGTGCATTAAGTGGTTTTAAGTGTGTCTGAAAAAATGAATAATGCCTAACTCAAGAAACTCCATCTTATAAAAATGAAAAGACCCTATCCTATAAGATCAACTAAAAGTGCTCAAGAAAAACCTAGTCTATGGATGGGGGCCTTCCAAACAATGAACCATAGGGTGAGATGAGGACCCCTACATAGTTGACTGAAGGTATGAAAGAGACAATTATAACTATAAGGTGGTGGGTAGTGAGAGGTGATAAAGGCCTATATAAATATTTCTCAAGTTCCCCCCCTTATGTGTGAGCCACCTAGGTAAGGATACCTAAGATTGGCCACTAAGCTGCATCTTCATGGACACATGTAATAAGTTACCTTTCTTTCAAGATAAAATCAAGTGGTATGGGGATCTTCAGTAGTGAAAGAGAAAGGAGTCTCAATCACACCTATGTTCCATACCTTGGAATTATCCACTCTGAAAGAGTGTGCTTGTTAGCAAATGGGATGGGGTTGTGTCTGATAGAAAGTATTTTAGTTCCTTAAGAAGTTAGCCTCTATGTTTCAATGTAAAAGACTAAGGTGAATTATTTGGAACATGCCTTTTTTATATAAATAATCACTAAATGAAAAAAAGAAAAATCCTATAGGACTAATTAGTCTTTCAAATGTTTAATTACAACATAATATAGTAAGAAAACAAAAATAAAAACCCTCAAGAAATCAATTGGGAGAAAGGTATTAAAACCCTAGGGGGTTTGTTCCTAAATATTATAAATTTATTGAAGAATGTATCTTCACATACAACAAGTGTATCTAGCAATAAAATGTAGGCCCTAAAAAATACTTAAACAACTACAAACAAATCCTAAAATTCAAAAAAATAAGAGTTTTTGGGCCCCTACAGAAATTGACCTGGACAATTGTGTTGCGCTTGTAGAAAGTTGGTTTGGTTCTTGCGTTGGCCAATGTATATACTGGGTTGATATAATGTGTTGGTAAAATAATTAAGTGACCCTTGTTACAATGATGGCTCATGGGAGGTCTCTAACACTTGTGAGCTCAACTTTGCAGGAATCTTAAAGGGTTTTTGACAATTATTTCATGTAAACATGAACTATAAAGACATATAAAGTAACAAATACGTTAAAACAAAATAAAAACTAAATGAAAATAAGGGAAAAACAATTTTCCCACACACCCACAACCATGGATCATGGAATTGGCTTAGATCCCTAGTGGAGTTGTTATTTTGTTTGTGTAAATATTCATAGAGGGTTAGAAAATCTAAAGATATTGTGGTTGCTTCAAGATTACAAACAAATTTTAAAGAAAAAATAGAAACCCTAGTTTTAAATGAACAAATTCACCTTCATATCTATTATATTCATGTGAATAGAAGTAATATGCAACAAAGGAAATAAGCAAGAACAACAAATTCATGAAAGAATGAAAAAATTGTACATTACCCAATAGAGGGATTTACATAACACCTATGAAGAAACCCTTGGAGATCCTAATTTCCCTTGGAATCTCCTTTGGGAGGGTTCTTGAACTTCCCTGAGTGTGTGGTTTCTCTCTCCTTTGTTGATGGTTATAGATGATGATGGTTGCTACAAGAGAATTCCCTCAATAAACTAGAGTTTCTTGAGCTATGGAGTGAGTCTAATGGAAATCATCCACAATGGAGAGAAAGAATGAGATGAGAGATAAAAATGAAATGATATCATCAAATGGGGGAAACCCTCTTACTTTTATAGGAAAAATTTTGAATTTATTTCATTATTTTTCTTTTTTAATAAGAGGTAAAAGTCATAAGATAGGGTTTTATGACTTTATTAGGTGAAATCAACCTTAGTAAAGTGGTTCCTATAAGCTATATTGATGGGACATGGGACATGGTGTAAAGTGGGTTTTATGCCATACCCATATGATTGATAGTGCATCCTGGTACACCTAACATTTTGTTATAGGTGGTAATTTTTAGGTGATAACACTTCTTATGGATAGGGAAGAGGGATATTTAAGGAATTTATCTATTCAAATGGTCAAATATAGATAAACCTAAAAACTAAGTTGGTGAGTCCTGAAAAAATATTTATGTTTTTAGTCAATATTTGGTAGAAAAAAGTGTTTGGGGATTGTTCTTTAATGAAGGCATGTGGGAAAAATTGATGAAGCCAACATAATATTATATTTGAATGAAAAGGAAATATGTTAAGGGTGCTTCAAATGTGTGGAAAATCTTGGTCGAAACATTTCCTCTAATTGGTAACTGGATATCTTGGAAAATTGGTAGAGGAAACAAAGTCAAAATAGGAGAAGACCCACAGATTGGTTGTAGGGGAAACTATAGGCTATATGATCCATTTATATTGGATCTACATGCTATGGGGATTTCTATGCTTATAGACACATCTATTCAAGAGGTTCCTAGTGGATAGTTTCAAGGATGGAAAACTATAGAGGTGTTGAATCTTCAGGGTGAAAAGGAGACATAGTAGTCTTAGTATGTAGGAATGTTGAATAAATGTGCCATTCATTTGTCAGATCATGATGATGAGATAAAGTATTCAATGAATAACTATGTAGGTTACCCAACAAAGTTAGAGTATGTTATCAAGATAGAATAATATCAGAGTAGGGAACGATTATGGTGGTGGAAGAGAGTGTGTAAACTAGAGAGCCTACAGAAAAGAATAATATTCTTATGGTTAGCCTTGGAAAACAAAATTCTAACTTGGGATAATCAACAAAAAAATAATTTGGATTAGGATTGGTTGATGTGTGCTTTGTAAGGTTGAAAACAAAACTATTGATCATCATTGTTTTAATTGTCCTTTGACAAATTCAGTTAGGAAGGAATTATTGTAGATCACAAATGGAAATAATAAATGGGATGGAAATTTATTGATAGAATTCTTTGAGAGTTGTATTTTAGATAAATATGATTTTGAACATAGAACTTTGCCTTATTTTGTTTTGAGTGATTGTGTTTAGATAGAAATAAGTTGATATGTCAAGGAAAAGAAATTCCTTTGGGACATGTAGCTCATCATGTCATATGCTCATGTGGATATTGTGGAAGTTACCAAAGTTGAAAGACACTAGAATTTTAAAGGAATCCATCATTGATTATTATATATCATTTTTCTTTTATTTATTATTATTGAGTATGTCAAGGAACTCTAGTTTGTGTGGAGCGAGGGAATTCTCTTTATAAATAATTCTCACTATATTTATTTGAAATATGGACTAGGCCAAGGATCTAATAATATATTTGTTTTATATTCCTTTTTTATTCTTATGAAAGTAGTTGTAGATAAAGGCTGTAATGTCCCCAAGGCCGAGCCCTATTATAAATCATGTCTATGAAGTATAAATCTTGCATTATGAATTGTAATTATGTTTTATAGGCTGGTGAGCCAAGTTTATATAAGCTGGTGGGCTTATGTGTTATTAGGACGAAGAGCCTAAGTGTTAAGGCTGGGAGCCTGCTTTTGTATATGTAATCATGCAAAACATTAATAAAAATATAAACACCGCTGCGTGCAGACCGACCATGATGAATGAGTGATGGGGGAATAAGCTTCCACAGAGTGGGTAAGGGATTGGGGGGCTGGAAGGTTGGAAAGAGAGGCTAAGTATTGAGCCTAGGGGCTTAAGTCCCTGGGAATAATATTTTAATATTATTCCAAAAGCCATGTAAATGTGATGTTTTATCCTAAGTTCTTTGGAAGGACGAGTGACTTCCGAATGGGAAGGAACAAGCTTCATGGGTGACAAGTGTCAATCCAAGCGCATGCATTTAAAACTGTTGAGTTGAGTTGTGATGGGGGTTCCTCCTCCCATTCTCCATCCTCCATCTGAACTCATGGATGTCCAGGATTGACCTATATTTTGGTGTTTGTTCTAGGGAATCCTTACCTGAACCATTAAGTCTTTGCGTGGGATCTCTGTACACCCTCACACATCCTCGAAACCTGAGCCATGAGTCTATCCTGTATTGTTAGTTGGGGAAAACTGAATGTCTTGTAATTGCAGAGCCTTGTTATGCTGTAGCATCTGTCTATCACTAGTTTTGGGAAGCCCGTGTCTGTGTTTCCAGTGGACTATTGTGGTCGCGCAGTGCTTGACTACATGTGGCTTGCGTACCATTATATGTTCGTGTGGAGCCTTGTGGATGCCCATTTTCTATTGTGGTCATCATCCTGGTGTCAACTGAGTGCTTGATGTTGTTGCAGTTTCCCTCACCTAGTTGGAATTGAGTTGAAGGGTGTGCTAAAGAAGCGGGTTGCCAGGCCCGTGGTAGAAGAAGCAGGTTGTCAGGCCTGTGAGCAACTCCCTCCAGGTGAGAGAGTCTGTTGGGAAGTGGTTTTCTCCCAGAGAGATTCCAGCACCAGCTACGGAGCTCTAAGACCTCCTGATCCGGCCTGTTGTCGAGACCCAGAGAGGGAGGTGAAGCACTGATGGACTGTGCTTGTGAAGGTGTATACTCCCGGACGGAACAAGAATGTAGGGAATGAGAGTCCATGAGTAGTGGGTGTAAGAAGGCATCCTGGGAAGAATCCTTTCGATTATTCTGTGCAGTTTTCCATGTAACCTTAGCCTAGACTAGGATTCCTTGCCTTGGGTGGAGCTTAGTCCCAGCTCGGGGGTGACCCACTGCTGAGAGTGATGAGAAGCGTGGTCTAAGGCTAGGAGGTTCATGGAAGGCCTGCATGTGGTTGGTGGAATTACCATGGTTTCAAAGATAAGTATCAGCTTATGCTTAATATTATGTTTTGCATGCCTGTGATGCTTATATGTATCATGTATTATGTTGTGCATATGAATTATTGTTAATTATAGGGATTATTTATGTTAGCAGTAATCGTGTGCTTACTCTGAGTTAAATGTGTTTAATATGACTTAAATGCATGTTATTAATTAAGTATGAGAATGATGTTGTTCCGCACAGTAGTGTTTTCCCGTCCAAGTGGGATGTAATGGCTGGGGGGGCGTTATAGTATGGTATTAGAGCCTAGTTTCAACACTGAGCCTGGATGGTTCAGATGAGTGGTCTTTGGAACGAGGTTTTGAGAAGAAATTGTGTCTGGAGGACTAATTTTAGACCTCAGAATGTTTTTGAGTGTCAACGGACTACTTGACCATGTTACAAAGCTCAAGAGGTGTAGCGGTATTATAAAACTGCAGCCGGTGTGGTATATGACCACAGGGAGAGAGAGAACTCCGCACCAGTAGTGTTGGATCAAGTAGATGAAGGTTCAAAAGGAGGGTACCAAGTCATTGGCCAGAAGTCTTTGAGAAGCAGAGTTGGATGCTCATAATTCTCTGTGGAGAACTCATAGAATCGCAAGGGTCGTAAGATGGCCAGAAGTTGCAAGGTGGTTAGTGGATGGAGAAACTCGCCACCCTAGGATCCAGAATAAACGTGGGTCATTGATCGTGGTTGGTTTGAACCATTGGATCATTTCATGAATTCAGGGATCATAAACTTGGAGCACAGGCCAAATTTTTGGTCACTCCAAGTCCCGAATCGCGAAAGGGATTAACAAGGGTAGAATCGAACAGTGGAGCGCTTCCAGGAAGAAGTGTCGAAATCCTATGAGCCGTAAGATCTATCCATCTAGCGAGGAAGTCAGGGCTGAAGAGCTTTGATAGGTGTAAACATAGGAGAGATATGGACTGTCAGATCAGAAGAGGCTCACAACCATTGATCTCATTTATGAATCTCCATATCAAAATTCAGGGATTGAAGCGACAAGAGATTTAAAACTCTGAAAAGATCTGGACCGTTAGATCCAAATCATCGAGGATCGTTGGATATCGTACAAGAACTCGTGTATCAGAATTCGAGGATTGAAGTGACAAGAGGTTGGAGTCACTGCATCGTGAACTCCCGATTACCGAAAACCTGAAACCCTAAAATCCTGAAATGATCTACATCGTAGATCCTAGGAGAGGAACTTGACCATTGGATCAAGTAGATGAATAGACCGTAATTTCATAATTTCGGCAAATGGAAGTTCGAGATGTGTAGATGCATGAAATCCTAATGCCCAAAACTCCGAAATGAAAAGTAAAATTAGTGGGGCCCCCTGACATCACTGGGAGTGAGGTGGACCTTCTTAAGGACACAATGTGTCACTACCTTGGTGGGTGACAGCTGTGTTGTGGGCCCAGAGGGTAAGGAAATCAAATTTTTGGAAGTTAGGAGTTGGAGAGGAAAGCGAGTGTGAAAACCTATAGGACCAAAAACCTCGAAACCCGAAACCCCGAAGCCCCGAAATCCCGAAACCTGAAGTTTCATTTGGAGAGACTTGTAGCACCTAGCAGTTTAGTGTTTGATCATGGCCCGTGGATGCATGGGTTGGGGACTAAGAAAATGGGGGCTATCACTGGAAATTGCAGAGCCAAACAGAGCTCAGAAAATTCATGGAATCAAAATGTTTTCTTATTCGCGTTGGTTTATGAATGTTGTAGTTTTATTAAGGATTTAAGGCCTAAAAAACTTCGTTTGACTGCACGTTGTGTGTGCAAAGTTCAACGAGTGTCAGGACAGCTGCGAATCGACGCCGAGTATAGAAATGGAAGAGGTGTTGATTTCCTCCAATTCAGAGAATGAAATAGAAGGAAGGGATGTCAACTTGGGAGTCGAAGGATAGAACTCCAATGGGCATGGAAGAGAATTGGATAAGGAAGGACATATGATGAAAATCATTGAAATATTGCAGAAAGATGCCCAGGCTCACCGAGATAATAGCCGAAAGCTCATGAAAGTTAGGGATAGGCACGGTCAATTCAACTTAAGGATGTCGAAGAGTTTGGAAAGAATAGAAAAGAAATTGGAAAAGGAGAGTGACTCAAGCAAGACAGAGAGTCGCGGGACCCCTGAGAGGAAAAGAAGATCAAGGAGTGTCAGCAGACATCGTCGTCACTCCCCAAAGCATTCCAATAGGGAAGCACATAGTAGTTCAAGCCCATCTCCTACCAGAAAGCACTGAAGATCTGGAGTGGATGAATTGAAAGGGGAGATGAATAAGATTAAGTCTCCTACGTTTGATGGAGAACATAAGAAGGAGGAAGATGCCAAAACATGGTTGCTTGGCATGAGGAAATATTTCCAAATGCAGAATTATTCCTCTCATGCAGAAGGAAGAATTGTGATGTATCAACTAAAAGGAAAAGCATCCATGTGGTGGGATCAGCTTGTGTACGTGCAGCGCGTTAGAGAGAAAGATATCACATGGAAGGAATTCAAGAGGTATTTCAAGAGGAAATACTTAACTAAAAGATCTTATGACAGGAAGATGAAAGAGTTCTTTGAACTCAAACTGGACAACAAGACCATTGATGAGTATGAACGAAAGTTTTTGGAATTGTTGAAGTATGTTTCGTTCATCAAAGATGAGTCTGTCAATATTTAGAGGTACCTGAGTGGATTACCACCTCCTATTGGGGATAAGATTCAGTATGATGATCCTAAGACTATGGAAGAAACAATAAGAAGAGAGAAATGCTTATATGAATAGCAAAGAGAAAAGCCTACCTTTCGGAAGGCTTGGGTTGACCAGAAGAAGTTTAAGAAAGAACAAAGGCAGAAGGGAAACAAACCTCCCTTCTTTAGAAATAGTCCTCAAGGACATCCATCGTTTAGAGAGCCGAGAATGGCTGAAATGGGAAAACAAAGGTTGAGACAGATGCACATTCAGTGTTGGGGGTTATAAAGAGAACCACAAGTACAGAGATTGTCCCCATAAAAGTGGCAAAGCAAGAGCTATCCATAATGTTCAACAAGCTGAAACAGTGGAGGACATGAGCAGTAGAATGCCAAGGATCTATGCAGCCCTGGACAACAAGCAAGCTAAATTTCAATCACACGTGATTGAAGTAGAAGGTATGATCAAAAACCAACCATTTACTATTTTAGTTGATTCAGGGGCTAGCCATAGTTATATCGACCCTAGAGTGGTAGAAAGTTTTCATTTGATAAGAAGCAAACATGAAAAGTCTTGGGTAGTGCAGCTAGCTACAGGAACCAAGAGGAAAGTCACGAAGCTAGTCAAGTCCTATCCTATAAACATGAATGGACTAAGCACAAAAGTCGATTTGAATATTCTGCCTTTAGGCTCTTATGATTGTTTAATTGGGATGGACTGGTTGGACCAGCACCATGCCCTCCTGGACTGTCGTAACAAGGAATTTACATGTTTGGATGAGGAGGGGAATCTAAAAACAGTCCAAGGAATTCCTAGAGTTGTTTCTGTTAGAGAAATCTCAGCAATGCAGTTGAAGAAGTGATACAGAAAAGGTTGTCAATTGTTTGCAGCCCATGTGAAGGAAGCATCCAGAGATGAAATCTCAAATATTGGAGACCATGTGGTACTAACATAGTTTGAAGACATATTTCAGGAGGTACCCAGACTACCTCCAAAGAGAGATATCGATTTCTCTATAAATTTGATGCCTGGAGCAGCTCCAGTGTCGAAAGTTCCTTATAGAATGAGTACGCCAGAGCTGAAAGAGTTGCAATTGTAGCTTGAAGAGCTTCTAAAGAAGGGGTACATTTTCCCAAGCATGTCACCTTGGGGTGCCCCGGTCCTGTTCGTGAAGAAGAAGGATGGGACGTTGAGGTTTTTCATTGATTTCAGACAATTGAACAAAGTAATTGTCAAGAACAAGTATCCTCTATCGAGGATCGACGATCTTTTCGATCAGTTGAAAGGTGCGAAAATATTTTTGAAGATAGATCTCAGATCCGGATATCACTAGGTAAGAATAAAGGATGAAGACATCAACAAGACCGCCTTTAGAACAAGGTATGGTCATTATGAGTTCACAATGGTACCATTTGGACTGTCGAACGCACCTGTTGTTTTTATGTACTTGATGATTGGTGTATTCAGGGACTATCTAAACAAGTTTGTCATAGTCTTCCTGGATGACATTTTGGTGTATTCCAAGTCAGAGGAAGAGCATGAACAACACCTGAGGATGCTGCTGCAAGTGTTGAGAGAACACCAGTTGTATGCCAAGTTGAGCAAATGCTCGTTTTATCAAAGGCAGATCCATTACTTGGGGCACATTATTTCAGAAGAAGGGATCGTCGTGGATCCTGAGAAGGTTGAGGCCATCAGAGAATGGTTAGCGCCAAGGAATGTGGTGGAAGTTATATCCTTTAAGGGTCTAGCAGGCTATTACAGAAGGTTTATCACAGGGTTATCAAAGATAGCTCACCCTATCACTTCCTTGCAAAGGAAGGAGAAAAAGTTTCAGTGGACTGAAGAGTGTGAGAAAAGTTTCCAGCAATTGAAGCAGTTGTTAACCAGCGCTCCAATCTTGAGGATTGCAGATCCAAATGTGGATTTCATGGTGTGCAAAGATGCGTGTAAAGAAGGTTTGGGGGGAGTTCTCAGTCATAATGGATTTGTAATCTGTTATGAGTCCAGGAAGCTGAAAGAGCATGAAAAGAATTATGCCACTCACGATTTGGAGTTGGCAGAAATCGTTCACGCTCTGAGGAAATAGAGACATTACCTCATGGGAAGGAGATTTGAATTGAGAACAGACCACAATGGTCTGAAATATTTGTTTGATCAGCCAACCTTAAATTCTAGACAAAGTAGGTGGCTGGAATTTCTATGTGAATATGACTTTGAGATCAACCATATCAAAGGAAAGGAGAATAAAGTGGTTGATGCACTCAGTAGGAGGGTGCATGAATTACATGCTACAGCCATTAGCATGTATCGAACTGATATTAAAAGAAGAATTATGGAGGCTGCAAATGTAGATCTGCAGTACAGAGAATTGGTAGCCAAGCTACAACAAGGTAAGATGCCACAGAAGATGGAAATTTATAAATTGGAAACAGATGGAATACTACTGTACAAGAATAGAATTTTTTTACCCAATGTCCAGTGCTTGAAACAAATGATTTTGCAGGAGATGCATAATGTTCCTTATGCAGGGCACCCTAGATATCAGAAAATAGTAGCAGTGGTCAAGAACCATTACTTTTGGCTGGGTATGAAGAGAGAGATCGTTGAATAAATCGCCAGATGTATGGAGTGTCGAAAAGTTGAAGCTGAGCATATGCACCCAGCAGGGTTGCTGCAACCTTTACCCATTCCTAAGTGGAAGTGGGAAGTAGTGACAATGGATTTTATTACAGGATTGCCCAGAACAGCCAAGTTGCATGATTCGATCATGGTGGTGGTGGACAAGCTTACAAAATATGCCCATTTTATTCCACTGAAAACTACTCACAAGGCAGCAAATGTTGTTGATATTTTCGTGAAGGAAGTGGCACGATTTCACGAAAATCCTAAAACGATTGTGTCTGACAGAGACCTGAAATTCACCTCGAATTTCTGGAAAGGATTCGGAACGAATCTGAACTTTAGTACAACTTATCATCCTGAATCTGATGGACAAACAGAGAGGGTGAACAGAGTAATAGAAGACATACTGAGAATGTATGTGATGGACAAACCATCAAGATGAGAAGACTACCTGCACTTGGTAGAATTTGCCTACAAAAATGGGTATCATGCATCGTTGAAGATGAGCCCATTTGAAGCACTTTATGGAAGAAAGTACAATACTCCAGTGAGATGGGATAATCCAGCTGATAGAACAGTAGTTGGGCCAGAGTTTCTCAAGGAGATGGAGGACCAAATGATAAAAATTAAGCAGAATTTGAAAGCTGCCTAGGACAGGCAGAAAAGTTATGTTGATAAGAACAGAACCCACAGAGAGTTCAAAGTGGGTGATCATGTTTTTGTGAAAGTGAACGCTAACAGGAGTTCCCTGAAGCTGGGAAGTTGCACCAAGTTCGCAGACAGATTTTGTGGGCCATTTGAAACCCTAGAAAGGATTGGGTCAGTTGCATATATGCTTGCATTACCTGCATCTACGACTGTACATAATGTGTTTCATGTTTCATTGCTTAAGAAATATATACCATATGCTAATCATGTTATCGATTGGAATGTGATTCAGGTGGAACAAGAAGGTGTCCTGCAAGTGCATCATGTGCGCATATTGGACAGGAAAAACAAACAGCTCTAGAATCGAGCTTTAGGTCTTGTAAAGGTCCAGTGGACCTGGTACGGTCCTGAGGACGTGACATGGGAGAATGAAGATGTTGTGCGGGCAGAGTACCCGCATCTTTTTGAAAAAATTGAAAAGCTTGCAGATGCAGTGTAAAGTTGCACTGAGGATAGTGCAAAAATAAGGGGAGGGGATTGTAATGTCCCCAAGGCTGATCCCTATTGTAAATCATGTCTATGAAGTATAAATCTTTCATTATGAATTGTAATTATGTTTTATAGGCTGGTGAGCCAAGTTTATATAAGTTGGTGGGATTATGTGTTATTAGGCCAGAGAGCCTAAGTGTTAAGGTCGGGAGCCTGCTTTTGTATATGTAATCATGCAGAACATTAATAAAAATATAAACACCGCTGCATGCAAACCGACCATGATGAATGAGTGATGGGGGACTAAGCTTCCACAGAGTGGGTAAGGGATTGGGGGACTGGAAGGTTGGAAAGAGAGGCTAAGTATTGAGCCTAGGGGCTTAAGTCCCTAGAAATAATATTTTAATATTATTCCAAAATCCATGTAAATGTAATGTTTTATCTTAAGTTCTTTGGAAGGATGAGTGACTTCCAAATGGGAAGGAACAAGCTTCATGGGTGACAAGTGTCAATCCAAGTGCATGCAGTTAAAACTGTTGAGTTGAGCCGTGATGGGGGTTCCTCCTCCCATTCTCCATCCTTTGTCTAAACTCACAGGTGTCTAGGATCGACCTCTGTTTCGATGTTTGTTCTATGGAATCCTTACTTGAACCGTTAAGTCTCTACGTGGGATCTCTATACACCCTCATGCATCCTCGAAACCTGAGCCGTGATTCTGTATTGTATTATTAGTTGGGGAAAACCGAATGTCCCATAATTGTTGAGCCTTGTTATGCTGTAGCATCTATCTGTCACCAGTTTTGGGAAGCCCGTGTCTATGTTTCTAGTGGACTGTTGTGGTCGCGCAATGCTTGACTGTGTGTGGCTTGCGGACCATTGTATGTTCGTGTGGAGCCTTGTGGATGCCCGTTTTCTGTTGTGGTCATCATCCTGGTGTCAACTGAGTGCTTGATGTTGTTGTGGTTTCCCTCACCCGGTTGGAATTGAGTCGAAGGGTGTGCTTAAGAAGTGGGTTGTCAGGCTCGTGGTAGAAGAAGCAGGTTGTCAAGCCTGTGAGGAACTCCCTCCAGGTGAGAGAGTTTGTTGGGAAGTGGTTTTCTCCCAGAGAGAGTCCAACACTAGCTACGGAGCTCTAAGACTTCCTGATCCGGCCTGTTGCCAAGACCCAGAGAGGGAGGTGAAGCACTAATGACTGTGCTTGTGAAGGTGTATACTCCCGGGCAGAACAGGCATGTGGGGAATGAGAGTTTGTGAGTAGTGGGCGTAAGAAAGCATCCTGGGAAGAATCCTTCCGGTTATTCTATGTAGTTTTCCCTATAACCTCAGCATAGACTAGGATTCCTTGCCTTGGGTGGAGCTTAGTCCCAGCTCGGGGATGACCCACTACTGAGAGTGATGACCAGCGTGGTCTAAGGCTGGGAGGTTTGTGGAAGGCCTGCACGTGGTTGGTGGAATTACCACAGTTTCAAAGATAAGTATCAGCTTATGCTTAATATTATGTTTTGCATGCCTGTGATGCTTATATGAATCATGTATTCTATTGTGCATATGAATTATTGTTAATGACAGAGATTATTTATGTTAGCAATAATGTTGTGCTTACTCTGAGTTAAATGTGTTTAATATGACTTAAATGCATGTTATTAATTAAGTATGAGAATGATGTTGTTCCGCACAATAGCGTTTTCCCGACCAAGTGGGATGTAATGGCTGGGGGGGCGTTACAAAGGAAATGGAAAGTTGCATGTGCTAGGGACTCCCAACTATTGATAAACAAAGAAAATGGAAAATTTTAGGTCTCAATTTTTTTTTAGGTCTTGTCATGGAAAAATCTCTAGAGGTAAAATGAAATTTTGATGAAATTTATTTCTCACATATTTTTAGGGAATTCAATTCAAGAGTATATCAACTTTCTAAAGAGGCTCTTTCTTTGCAAGAAGGGACTTTGTCAGTCTAGGAGTATAGGGAATAATTCCTCACATCAGAGGTTGTTAAGTCCCTTTTCCCTTTTTTTTGTTTTTTTAGGATGACTTTCGAGGTAGATGATTGCCTAGTTTTCATAGTTTTGGTTTTAGATATTATAATTCTATAATGTACCAGTTTTAAGGATTTGAAGCACCTTGAAATTTTATTTTATTTTTGGGAAAAATGTTATAAGTAGTTGTAGGATAGGTTGAAGACAATTCAAAGGTCTTTCTTTAGATATGGAAGGTTAGCCAATGCATATTTTGATTTCAACTCTTAAATATGAAATACAAATCTTTTTTTCATGAAAGTTTTTTTAATAAGTTTGTGCATACATAATATAGAATACAAGTAGTACCAATTGTAAGTTTTCCTTGAGGGAAATAAGAAAATACAAGTAGTAATCACCCAGACAAAAAAAACAAAAGGACCTAGAAAAGCTATATCTTAGTTCTCATACTAGAAGTTCTCAAATGGTGTGGATCTCCACTCCTCCAACATTTCTATGATGCAATTCCCTATCCTATGAGACAATGTGAAGAATTATGTTGTGATATCCTTAGCATATATAACAACTTAATATTAAATTCTCTTTATTTTTTTAACAAAATGATATTTAGCAATATCTTTTATTCATTCACAAGGCGATTGCATTGATAATAATGTTCTTTGCAAATGTTCACACATAATTTGTTTACATTCTTTTATTCATTCACAAAGCAAGTGCATTGAGAATAATGTTCTTTGCAAATGTTCACACATAATTTGTTTACATACTGATACAATGTTGTGTTATTCCATCTATATACTTACAATTCTATAATCGAAAGCAAGCTTCATATATAATCTTATAGAAAGAACAATGATTTAGAAAAATTTCTAAAAAATTATTTATAATCTAAATTAACTCCACTTAAAACCCAACACCAATGTAACCCCACCTTTGCCATCATACTCGTCCTCAGAAGGATGAGGTAAAAGTGTGAGTTTGCAATTCGTTGGTATGAAGATAATTGAAAATATGCACCTGACCTTTCACTTATCACCAACCTCTTCCTCATAAAATTAAATATGTAAATTATAAATATGATATACTTTATTATGATTGATATGCTTTATGTAGATTGATGCAAATAATGGTTTTCTAAGTAATACCCATTTTTCTTCTTACCATAAGGAGAAACTCTACTTTATTGCATGGGTGACAAAAGCATAAGATAATATGATATATAAGATATTAAGGTTTAACTTAATGGATGCTCTTTTACATTTTGGTATTTCGGGTTCAACTTAATGGTTCTTGTTTTACTTTTTCGTCCTTTGTTTGTTTATAATTTGTTTTTGTGTTTTAATTATATATATATATATATATATATTGAAAATTTTAATTTAGTTTTTAAATTGTCGATATGAATTTTTAAATTTGATTAAGATTTTTTTAAGATAAAATTATTATTATTATTAGAAATTAAGTTTTAATGAACTATATTGACATATATATTATAATGTTTTACAACTAAATTACAATTTATTCATGATGTACATAATAAAGATTTGTATATGAATAAATAGATACAATAAATCATTATACAAAGTAATATAAAAAAATATGTTTTTATTACAATGAAGTAAATTAATATAATGAGGTATATGGTGAAGTGGTTGTGTTACTAGTTAATTTATTATTAATTATCATTTTAAATTGTTATTTTAACAGTTACTTATAAAGTGTAATTTTATTATATCATATAAACTTTATATTCTCATTCTCTCTTAAGGTATAAAGTACAATTAAAAATATTAGGTAAAATATTTTTCAATTTTTTTTTTTTTTCCAAATTATTACTCCTTGAGCATCAAGCTTTCTTATAACCTTGGTAAAGGTGTAGGTTCAAGTTCAATCCCTACGTTCCTAGATTCCACTTCCCTAAATTTTGGATATGCATATCTCATAACTCTATTATTAATCAGAGATCAACAAAATCTCAAACTATTGGACAACAATCCATGATGAACATCACATACACTTATCCTTTCTTTACCTATAAAATGTGGGTTTCTCAAGAGTATCATCAATTTTATTATTATCTATTCTATACATATTGCAATGATATTACTTTACTCTAAACTACAAATCATCTCTTTATTATCACATAACACTTCATATCACGACAATTGTCAATTGAACTGCCCTCGAAAGCTCTATTATTTTATATTATTACTGAAATGATCATGATACAATTATAACATAACTAATTTATTATTTAATTATATTTTTATAAAACGATTGTTATGGTTGGAAAATATTTATTAATATTTATTAAAGAACGTGTAATGATCATAATGAACTTTTTTTCTATGTAAAACAGCATAATCATATTGCATCGGATTCTGTAGGGAACTGAATTACAAATATGAAAATCTAAATCTGGATCTTGGCCTGAGCATACAAATATGAATCAATTACCACGTAACATCATGGAAGCATTACTCCAATAGCCAACAATAATAGAACGCCATTGTGAACAGTTTTTCAAAGAAAAATATCAATATCAACTCGTACGCTAGAATCATTTATTTCCAACCATAGTTCGCTTAACCAAAATACAACACTCAGAAGCGCTCAAACATGACCAAATTCCAAAGATTAAGTCACAGCTTGAGGGAAATCTCAGCCAATGTCAAGTAACAATGAATGCATCAAAATGCATGCATATTGTGCCATCAACCAACACTGCACATGGTTACCATTTCAATCTTAAGATCCTACGACCTCCCTTGAGCCTTTAAATTTAATGAGAAGTATGGATGTAGATTGACTTGTAAGTTTAGAGGTTCCTTAAAAATCGTTAATTAAAGTTGACTCTCTTACCTAATTCCATTTTTTCACAAAATATTTGTTGTTACAGTGGAGTTTCACTAACCACTTCTTTTCATGTTTATTTTAGTTTATTTTCTTTTTTAAGAAGATTTTACCTTCTCATCTAGATCAATAGTGTTGGGTAGCTGAAACATAAACTCAACAAGATTTAATGACAAATGACAACAACAGCAATCACACATGCTTCTATGAACTTACATAGATATATGGCATCTCTCAAACAGTTACAAAAAACAAAAAATTGATCAATTAAATATTCACCTATTCATATTCTATTATTAGCTGATTTGTTCCAACTGAAAGTAGAATAATAGGAGCCAAGAAATCCACCCATATCTTATCAGTGGGAAAAGGGATTGTTAGTTTCGCCTGAATCAGGTTACATAAATCTGCACAAAATCACAATTTTATGTTGTTTAAATTAAGTTTCTGAATGCAAAAATGGATTCATCCTACTAAAAAATAATTATACAAAATTAATCATTCAAATCTGGAGATCCAACAATTTATATTTAAACAAATTAAACAAAAGATATCCCCGAAAAAAAAGTCAAAAAATACACATTTAGGTGTTGGAAAATGATTGACACAATTTCAACAAATAATCCATTTTAAGTGAACAATATATTCATTTCTAAGAAATCTGAACATCTATGCATAATAAAAAAATGTTGAAGAATAATTTTAAAAAATAATAATAATTTTATTCTATAAGTGAAAATAATTTAATATATATA
>JASDQU010187815.1:0-13267 GCA_032191745.1 Picea mariana
CATGGGTTTTATATTAGATTTTAATTCTGGTTAGATGTCAATAACATGCATCTATTCTCAATGAGTCATTTAAATTCCAGGTTTATTAATTTATTGAAAGGACTTTAATGTTTACCTGTGGATTTTCATTGGGCAAAGCGCAATTTGAGGTCACGTCTTAAGATGTATTTTAAGACTGACCATTTTAAATAAGCATTGAATGTTGAGTATTGAGTCTTCTTAAATTTGATGAGATCGTAAAGCTAATTGTATATGGTAACTTCTCATATTTCTTTACAAGGTTTGTATATATATAGCATATTAAAATAATATGTATATATCATTTATTTTATCTTGTTTTATTTTATTTTATTTTTATTTACTTTTATATTTTTATTATTATTTATTTGTAATATTTTATTACGTGGTTTAATTAAGATAAATGGTTATTTAGTTTTCATATTATTTTTATAATTTAAATGATATTTATATTTTCTAATTAAATTAAGCTGATTTTAGAGAATGGTTAAAAAGTATTTACTCGTTTTTTTACTTATGATAAAATAACAAAAATGTGTTATTAGTTAATAAATAAATAAATTTAAAACACACAAAACCGTGTAAAGGGGTATATTGACAAATTTATATTGACTAATATGATGTTCAGTCAACTCATGTTTAAATGTTGTGTTGACTTAATCCTACCAAAGTAGTGGAGATTCTTTAATATCCACTAACGATCTCAGAGTGTGCATCTTTCGTAATGATATATCTCCTTATCATCTGATGAGGCCCCATAATCCATGATAGCTAGCCAAGATATTAGCACTCTATGGGCTACGACTCATAAGCGTAATCTGTAGTCAGTTTCACCTCTCAGTGAATTCCCACTTCAGTGTATGATTTTTTGGTCAAAGCGTATAGCTCATCCCTAAAGCTCAGTAGTGAACCGGGGAAAGTAGGGGCGAGGAAATATGGAGAGATATCGTGCTTGTGAGGGAACTTAGGTTTATAAGCGAAACACTTTTGGTTCTCCACTAGTCTGAAGAAACCGTCTACATCTCATACCTATAGAGAATGACTCGTATCCTAAAACGAAGTAATGTCGGAGCTAAACCACCGCCCCGAAATCACCAATTATCTAAAAGAATAGATCAGCGAAAACCTACAAAAAGAAAAAGACAACGAGAAGTAAAAGACCTCAGAAACCACTAATCAACTATAGATAGAGACTAAAGACTACACGAATATCCAGTAAGGTACTCCCACCTTAAGGGATCCGAACAAAGACGTGACTATGATAATTCAAATTAGTTTTTGAATGCATCGAATGACTACCAATCATAGCAGGTCTGGGTGAAGATAAGAAATGATAGACCAAATGCTTCAGAACATCCAAATGCTTTAGAACATAGTATGAAAATATGCTTCAATAAACAAATTTAGCCCATGCTACCAAGGGAAGAAATTCAACCCAAACACCTATATAGGTGATAGGTGGAGTGTCATCTGAAGTAGGAGCCACTAAAGACACGATAATACTTTATTTCTATTATTACGAGGATGAATAGCACAATGCTCTAAGGGCATCGGGTCTCTAGGATAATGTAAACATGTCTCTCTAAATCAATTTCTACACAATGATACAACATGGACAGAATCACATGCATGTAATATATCCATAGGTGATGAAATAACATATTCTAAGACAATGGCTTATCTATAATAAAGAACTATATCACTAGAGTGTAGGGTCCCATTGTGGTAACAACATGATGTTTTCCATTAACATCACCTCATGGGAGTCATTCCAATAAGAAGTTCTCTTTATTACCTGCATATCATCATTGTGTAGTGGAAGTTGAATAGGGCCTGATATCAAACTATGTGAAAGTAAGAACCACAACAACTGATTACACATTTGATCTAGCATGGATCCACTTTGCACTTTATGAACAGGGGTAGATCCCTAATAGTAATTAACTCCTGATTGGAAGGTCAGGGATAGCCATTCACATTCCAAGCTACCTTACATTTCACGTACCTCTCCCATAATTGAAACTAACCATTTCAACTTCTCTCATCTCCATGCAGCATCGACCTCTTGCCTGTTGCCTTACTCTTCCCTAGACAAACTCTTTCTTGTTGCTATCTTACTCTTGCCCTCTTACAATGCAACTGCTTAAGCCTAACCAACATCATCTGCTACAACTATTACTTTATATGCTATTGCTCCTAGTAGGCTATTAATTTATTTGCTACTCCTACTAGATCTACTAATTTAGTGGATTTTATATTAATTTAAACCATTGAAACAGGTTTTGTTTTTTTTGATAGGATAGGATATTGTAAAGGAAGGAAATAAGACTACAACACAATCTATATAAGGAAGAATCTAACCTTATCAATCCTAAGTATGTCTTGTAGAGTACCACTTAAAGATGATCTAACCTTAGTAATGTTAAGAGTAAATGATACGTCATTGTTACAAGAAAGACATTGACCACTTGCGAGAGGTTATTTTCATGTGAAGGTCAACAACTTGTAAACTTATCATTGGCTAGAAAAATATTACATAGTTAATGGAGAATTTGGTGTGGTGTACCATTGAAAGTTTACTATCTTAAGAGCATAGCTTATGCACTTGGGTTGCTTCTATACTTAGGAGTGAGTGGAAAAGATTCTTGAGCCTAGAGAGAGTGTAGTGCGAAGGAGGAAGTTGTGCATTGTACTTAATCATTATGTAGGTTAGTATGGCGATATTAACAACATAAGACTGTAATAGGTACTTATGTTTAGTTCCACATTCTAATGAACATTCGAATGGATATTGTAAGTGAGCCTACGTTGTGAATTTAAAACTTGAGTTTAGAATGATAAGTGAAGTATCATGACAATGTGTTTTATTATGTCATAAGGCGTGGCATGGTATATCAACAGAGTTCTATTATTCACTATGCATGACTCCATTGTAAGAGGGATGAGTTATCTAAATGGGAGGAAACACCTTGAAATACATTAATTGGTCTAGCAACTACTTGTTCACTAACAAGGATTTTTCCCTATGAAGAAACTCTGTTTGAAAATAAATAAGTAAATAAGTAAATCTATATGAGGAATGATGAACACATGTTTCCCATTGTTAAAAAAAAAAAAATCTTTCATGGTAGGGGAAAGAACTTGAAAGTGCTATAAATGGACAAGAAAAGAGCTAGATACCAAAGTTAGTAAGTACTATGTAGGTATAGAGGATATAATTTTGAGACATAAGAAGTATAATGCTGAAAAGAGAAGACCTCAAGGACAAATGACTAAATATTTTGGAATGAACTCTTGTAGTAAATTTATTATTGGTATAAAATGTTCACTAACCCATGTGTCAAAATGATGCTCTTTATGTATAGGAATAATTGTAATAGTGAATCGATGATAGAAAGAAGGATTTTCCTCGACCATGATAAAGAGAATCCTATACTAGACAATTAACGTACTAGACAATTAACGTGTTTGAGATATAATCTATACAACTTAAGAAAAGAGAGATATTTAGGACAATGGAAAAACAAACAGTGAAGTGATGAAATCACATGAAAATAATTTAGTAGTATATTAGTCAATGTTCCTAAGCATGGGAAATTTTATGATGGCATATGTATTGTATCACTCAAGATAGAGTGATAGTAAAGTCAATGATAATTGATTATATTTACTATGATATATTCTAGGTGGAATTACATGATGGGATTAATGGAATTTATAATCGAACTCAGTGTAAGATTCACTTAACTAAAGAATCAATAATAAGATAAGACTCTAATTGGCTATCAAACTAGTAGAATATACTTTAATATACAACTTAGGAAGAATAAATCTATAAGAGAAGCATGTCATTTCATTAATTTAATTACCAATGATAATAAAATAGAGTCAAGACATAGAAAGGTGCCTACTAAATAGGCGTAGTTTCAATTAATATATTAATAGCCTCGACATGTTTTAATCAAGTCATTGTCCAATGAGACCAATATAATGCAAGGTTTGCTATCACAAAAGAGAAATGGAAGTTGTGTCATAAATTCTCCTCATATTGTGAATTATCATAACTTCGGGACGAAGTTTCTTGAAGGGTGGGTGTATGTAACGCCCCATATTTTGACATTACCTAGTTAGAACATTGTTGTTTACTAATCTTAATAATTCAAAGTTTAGCATTTTTTTGGAGTCAGTTAGACTTTGTTAGACATTGAGATGTGTACCTCAAGACCTATTTGTATGTTACATGATATATTCTCATGACAAAGATAGTTATTTAATTATTTAAACATGAAAATTAAAATGGGTAAGTTCGGTACATGTATACCAATTGAAGTTATGTTGTGAATGTAAATAGGAATGCATTTCTTAATTGAGCATCAATGAAAATAGGGATTCTTATATAAATTTGGGATGTATCTGCATCAATATGTGTTATTGGTGAACTAACCTACAGGATGATGAGCTATGTGATAGCCAAATGACTATAGTATTGAGGTAACTGGGATGTCATAGACATAAAGAAGATATTGTATGCTATAAATTGTACTTACTATTTAATTTATGATTCGAAATATTACTATGATCTATGGTAAGTGTGGTTTTGACAGGATGCACAACTTACCCAGAGTGGATGTTTGATGACATGATTCTAAGAATAGTAGTTGCACAGTATGTCTTGATGTAGGGTGTTGACCCTAGTTCTATGAGGAGGGGTGGAGGTATTTCCCACCGTTTATCCTCCAAAACCTAGAGTCGTGGGAGGACTGTGTGAAGTCACGTTCCCCTAGACGTGTGATGACGACTGCTAGTTGCCTTTTAGGGAAGCTTGGTCGAGATGTATGACACTTCCTCTTATTGGTTCTATCTGGAGTTAGGTCAATATAGTTGACGCTCCATCTTAGCCCAATAGAGGAAATGATAGGATGGAAGATGGAAGTAGATTAGGAAGGAAGGATGCTTCGATGTTAGTTGAGAATATTGATTGCGGATTAGAGATGCCACTATTGTTTACTCACTTGGTTCCTACCATGTTTAAAACCATCCTTGATTTCCTAATGATATTTTAAGTGTGACAATGATTTATTGATGAATTAGTATAATTTAGTTCATTAAGATTATTAAACGATGCATTACTTGATTTGTTGTCCTACATGTCTTGGTGATCATATAGGAACTATGCACTAGAAGCAATGATTGTTTATCATTAGTACATGCATGAGATATGTGTCTGCTAGCTATGCACACATACGCTACCCATGTACACTAGTATAAGTAATTAATGTATTAATTATTAAAGTAAATTATTAACTATTTAATTGAATGTTTATGGAATATGTAAATTATATTGCATACAAATATCTAGAAGCATTGAATACTTTCTTGACTTTGATAGATGGTGGGTGTGATGAATTAAATGAGCACGGTGGAGTGTTATGTACATTTTGGGGGAAATTATCAAATAACATTTATTATCTAGCATGAGAATAAAGACTTTTTATTTTATTTATTGATGTTTAATGCAAGTCATTTATATTTAGTTTTATTTTAATATTTTCCCAAAATATCTAGATAAGGGAGGTTGATGGATAATAATGAGGAGGTTGAGGAGAATTGAGGAAGTGTGTATGGAAATTTGATAAATAGGGAGAAAAAGTAGAGAGGAGAGGGAAGACGGAGAGGTTGGAGCAGGATGAGAGGTCGTGAAATTCTTGGAAGATATAATTCTTGTGATAGTTTTCTTTGAGCATTTGTGTTTTGTTGTTCTTGGAGTCACGGGCATGGAGGGCCAAGAAACCAAAAGGTTTCTTGGAGCTAGGAAGCCGGCTAGGCTCCTAGTTGGCAGGGAGGATTCTGTTGTTTCACTTTGGGAAAACGGGAAAAGAATGCTTGGAAGCACCTAGGACTACATTACAATGGATGAGCTTCGATAAACTAAGGAAGAGGTATTTTTTTAGTGGTATTTGTTGTCGATATTTTGTATATATTTTTGTTTTAAGTTGCAAATCTTAGAGTTAACCTATTACTTATTTCATCATGCTATTTATATTTATCATTGAGCAAATGTAGAAGAATTGTGTAAATGAAATGAAATTATGTGAAAGAAAATTTGCTATTGTATGTGTATAAAATGAAAGATTAGTTGTTTAACATCTTGGTAGGGTGTTACAATATAGCTCCAAATAATTTTCAAATTTATTCAAATCACAAGGCATCATCATGCAAACTACAACCGTGTATACTCCACAACAAAATGGAGTGGCTGAAAGGAAAAGTCATACAATAATGAACATGTCAAGAAGCCTACTCAAAGAGAAATGTCTGTCAAATACATTTTGGTATGAAGCAGTAGAATGCTCATCTTATCTCCTGAATAGATCTCCAACCACCAGTCTCAAGATGAAGGTCCCTCAAGAATCATGGAGCAGGACAAAACTAAATGTTGCACATCTCCGAACATTTGGATGCATAGCATATGCTCACATACCTTCTGAATCAAGGAAGAAGATTGATAATAGAAGTGAGAAATGCATCTTTACTGGCTACAACAAAACATCAAAAGCATATAGGCTCTACAATCCAATATCAAAGAAATTGATTCTCAGCAGAGATGTAAATTTTTTTGAAAATCAGTTCTGGAATGAGTCTGAAAACCAACAAATGGACAGTCAAGATCCATTGTTGTCACATCCTGAAGGTACAAAGAATTCAGGACAATAAATGCATCATCCAACTCTTCCAATATTGCAGGTACAAGGACAACCTAGAAGTTATCAGGATAACTCTACTTCAAGCATAAAATCTTACTCTGAACTTCCAAAAAAGAGAACTCAAAGTTTCAGAGAAATCCATCAGCAGTTGGATGACATTGATCAACAAAATATTTTTTCATTAATTTCATGTCAACCCACATATTTTAAAGAGGCATCTAAGGAGCCTCATTGGGTTCAATCCATGAACCACGAGATTGACTCCATTGAGAATAACAAGACATGGGATCTTGTTGATCTGCCCAGACACAAGAAAAATATTGGTGTCAAGTGGGTTTACAAAACTAAACTCAATTAAAAGGGACATATTGAAAAACACAAGGCAAGACTTGTTGCCAAAGGATTCTCACAACAACTAGGTATTGATTATGGTGAAACTTTTTCTCCAGTAGCAAGGTTGGACACTGTAAGGACTCTCTTAGACATAACTACTCAACACAAATGGAAAGTATACCAGATGGATGTCAAGTAAGCCTTCCTAAATGGTGTCTTAGAAGAAGAGGTTTATGTGGATCAACCACCTGGATTTGAAGTCAAAAAGAAACCAGCCAAAGTGTATCGGTTGAAGAAAGCCTGGTATGGCTTAAAGCAATATCCAAGAGCTTGGTACAATAGAATTGACACTTGCTTGATCAAGAGTGGTTTCAATAGAAGCCAAAATGAGCCAACTATTTACACCAAAACTGATCAGCATGGTAAAATTTTGATTGTATGTTTATATGTTGATGACATGATATATACTGGAAATATTGAGTTAACCAATTTTAAACATGCCATGTAATCTGAGTTTGAGATGACAAATCTTGGCATAATGAAGTATTTTTTCAGGATTGAGGTTGAATAATCAACCAAACGCATTTTTGTCTGTCAGCAAAAGTATGCAGCAGACATCATCAAAAGATTCTACATGGAAGATTGCAATCCATCAAAAACTCCTATACCCCTAGGCACAAAATTGAGAAAGAAAGATGAATGCCCTACAGTGGACCCTACCCTGTACAAAGTTTAGTTGGCAGTTTGTTATATATTACAACAACTAGGCCTGATATTATGTATGCAACCAGTCTTTTTTCCAGGTTCATGGAATCCCCCAAAGATTCTCATTGGAAGATGGAGAAAAGGATTTTGAGATATGTTGCAGGCACTCTCAATTTTGTCTTATGGTACACTCAGTCTGATGATAATCATCTCTCTGGTTACAAAGACGATGATTTTGCAGGAAGCCTAGATGACAAGAGAAGCACCTCAAGACATGCTTTTCACCTGGGCACAAACCTGATTTCATGGGCATCAAAGAAACAACCCATTGTATCAATATCTTCTTCATAGGCACAATATATCACTTCTACCTCAGCTTCTTGTCAAGCTATGTGGTTGAGAACAATATTGAATGATATGTCACATACAGAAAAGGAACAAACTCCTATCTTCTGTGAAAACACCTCAGCAATTCCTCTATCCAAAAATCATGTGTTTCACAAGAAAAGCAAGCATATTGACACTCATTTTCACTTCATACGTGATCTAGTCAATAATGGTGACATAACACTTCAATTATGTGGCTGTCGAGATCAACTCGCAGATATTTTTAAAAATCCACTAGGAATATCCGTTTTTGATTTTGATAGACATAACTTGGGCATTATCAGTGTTGATGTTTGTAACTGTTGAGTTTAAGAGGGAGTGTTAAATATATTAGTAACCTCAACAATGTGTGATTGTACACTACCAACTATCCTAGCCAACTGTATGAGTTAGTTAGGATCTTGTGTTTTGTTTCTTGATTTGCATGAGACTATTTAGCTCAACTTTTTTTCCCTTAATGAATATATACTCAACACTATTGCGCTCTTATCATCTTCTTATTTTCCATTTTCTATATTCTTTGCTTCATATTTTGTCACCTATATGACTTCTCATAGATAGAGTCTATTGAAGTATCAATTAATACAACTTTAAAAAGTGTCTTGGTCCCTCGTGACCATCTACCCATTGAATGTAAGCTATGGCTCTTGGACATGCAGTAAGGGCCTCTTTTGATAAAATATTAGCCTCAAGATTCTCTTCTCTGTAGACATGCACAAAGGTGATGACTAAAAAGAACTTGAAGAGTTCCTTTATTGTGTACTTCCAATAGTCTATAGAGATTACCTAAAGAGATCCTTTGTTATTTAGCTAGTCAATTACAATTTTTTAATCCCCTATGACATTGAAGTCTGTGATAGAAAGTCTATGACGCAAGATAGAGCAAGCCAAGAACCCAAAATTTTGGCTCTTATGTTTTATCATCCTCCACGATTGAGTGTCCACCTATAGACTGAATGATCATTGAGTTTGATGACTCCACCCTCTCCACTTTGTTCCACATTTTTTTGAGTTGCCCCATCGAACCATCCTATAATTCTATTTAGTGGAAAAATACGGGCATAACATCTAATGGAGTGTTGAGTTTGTTGTGGTCTATGTATTTTCACTGCCCCTGTAGAGAGATGAATGACCTTCTCTAAAGATGAAGATCTTGACTCAAAAATAGCCAAGTTTCTTTCTAGCCAAATGAACCAACATATGAATGCTGGTAAGGATGAAAGACTATGATTTTGGATGACCCAAAATGAAAAGAATCCTTCACTGAATTTCATGTCCACCTTGTAGATAACTTGTAATGATCTTTGATATTGTTCCAAACAGTGCGAGTGAAAGGGCAGTGTACAAAAAGATGTATACCAGATTCCTCATTTCCTTTGAAAAGATGATAGAAACTTGGCCCATACCAACCCCTCTTTTGGAGATTATTCCAAGTGAGTAATTTGTCTTCAATGAGAAGCCAAGAAAAAAGTTTAGTCTTTTGTGGGAAATCCTAGCCCCATAGATTTCTCCTCCAACATCCTATTTTTTTCTTTCACAGCTCGGCTTCCAGCGCATTATATATATTTTTTATTGTTATCAAACCTGAACAGTCACCACCAACCCACCTTAACTCATCCTGTCTGTCAAAAATAACAATGCTAGTGCCAATCAAGCTTATCCTATACTGGTCCCATTCAAAAGCATAGTCACCCTCCAGTCCCAAATCTGTGTTGTCAAGCCAATTGGAGTAGATCGTCCCCTGGATAGAAGCCTGACTATCTTGAAAAAGAAAATATATATTTTTTCTATTTAAGAGAGTAATCAACTCAGTAGAAAGAAATGAATCCTTCCCCATACCCAAAATTTCATCCTTTCTAGTAATAATGGAATCACCCACACCCAGGCATTTTACCAGTCTCAAATATATGGGGATGACGAGTTGGAATATGATGGTCGCCCCTTGTTTCATGACAGATTGATTATGGTTTAAATATTTAGATTTAATCCAAAATTTAATTGCAACGAGCAAGTGAGGTTCACAATATAAATTGCTTATTTACGATGATAAATGTTTCTCAGTAATTTGTATATGTACATACACTAGTACATTTGGGTCAAATTCCGACAGTGCATTCGACACAATTGCCACTTTATATTTTCGGGAGAACGACAAACAACGAACCCCCTCAAACGTTGTTTCACATGACATCACTTTTTCGATGACATAGATATCGTCTTTATTGCGACATTTCATGCAGACACATGTCATCTTAGATTTGACTGTCCAAACCTTGGATTTGACGTCGCTCTTGCCACCACCAAGATGTCACTCTTTCCACCTCCCAAATGTCTCTTTTTCCACGTCTTGGAGGTGGCAAGACCAAAGTCTTGGAGGTGGAAAGAGAGATGTCTTGGAAGTGGCAAGAGAGACATCTGGGAGGTGGCAAGACCGACATATTGGAGGTGGGAAGAGCGATGTTAAGAGGTATCATCTCCGATGTGGTTTCTATGGGAGTGACATTCTTGGAGGTGGCAAGAGAGACATCTTGGAGGTGGCAAGAGAGACGTCCTGGAGGTGGAAAGAGCGACGTCCTGAAGGTGGCAAGAGAGATATCTTGGAGGTGGCAAGAGAGACGTGACGAGGTATTAGCTTTGACATGGTTTCTATGGGAGCGACACTCCATTACATCACAATAGAGACCGTGTTGTAGGTATTTAAAAAAAAATACAATATGAATACTAAGAGGGAAAGGTACATTAACCTTTTCTAAGATACTAGCCATATAAATATTTACTTCTATATGATCGGTCTTAGGTAAGGTTGGTTGAGGAGGAGCACTAACTTCCAATGGTAAATGGGGTCTTGTATACTAAGGTTTAGGATCACTAGGATATGTCTCGGGTGTGATATCACACGAACTCACAATTTGTTATAACCCTAATTTGCACCAGACATGCTTACCTTGCATCAGGCCATCTTAGATTCCTTTTTTTGCCAAAGCATTGCTAAACAACTCTTCTTAAAAACCTCTTTTATAAGGGCCCATGCGCCCTACTCCATTACTGCATGCGTATACACGCTAGCTGACCCAAAACATTCTACGTGTACTTACAAAAGCATGAAAAAAGGAAAGTTGTCGATCGAACACACAGCTTTGGGTAAGTTAACTAAACTTTCCAGCCATACACGGCTGAGGGTTCGTCCAAATACCTAGCTTCTTCTAGCCTATAAAAGAAGGGTTAGGGGTCCCATTTGGAAGAGGAGAATAATAGTAAATAAACTCTACCCAATTGCACATTCCCATTGTCCCAACCCTTTAGCCATCCTTGTGAAAGAAGAGATACAAAGAAAAGAAGTTGGAGGACAGTTGAAGAGGAGCCCTGGATTAGGTTCGCGGAGCGGTGGCCGCTCTCGACATTGTAAGTTGATTCATTAAAATTAATAAAGAAATGCTTTTCCCATCCCACTATATGATTTCTTCATAGTTTATTGAATATATGTTTGAATCTCTAACCCATTAATCTATAGGTAAAATGGATGTATAGTTTGTTGATTGTTTTGTATGCAGGTCAACCTTGGGAGGAGAGCTGCTAACAAGTGATCAAGCATGAAGAAGGATCAACATTGAACGCTTGAAAAAACATATGTTTTTCTAACCATGTATTTGCTTAAAATAAATGGGGTTAAGTCTGGGACGACGGTAGAAAGTAGGATTCTTTTGGTCTCATCTACACGTATAATATAACCCTAAATGCTAGTTCGTAGGGGGATTTCCCACCACAACACAATTGGCGACCATACTGGGGAAGTCTCTAGGGTTTGTGGGAATATTTTTGGGCATTTAAAAAAAAAAAAAACTGCTTTTCTTTCCTGTTTTTGAAGTTTCTGCAAAGTCTAAGCTAACAAAGATTCTGGTCTTCCATACCAGTCATCTCTGTTTCTTTGTTGGACTGTAATTTCTTTTTTTTCTTGAGACCCACAGAGGTACATGCAGCCTGTATAAGGTATGCATGTGTGTACCCATGCCCTACATTCTTACAGCTCACGTGTGAACGCTAACTGAAGAAGTAACAATAGCGTGTATGACTCCATAAATTTTTTGAGGCAGTCATCCTCTTTCCTGTCAGAATTAGTCATTCTCAGGGGTTTTTTGGAACTCTTTCTATTCTTTTGCAGTTTGCATTCTATAGCTTAGGTTTCACCTTAGATTGTTTTGTTCTACGATTTTTTCCTTGCTTTTTTTCCTTTTTGTTGTTAAAGAAAGTGTCCGAGCCTTCAAGAGTTCTTGATTCTCAGTAACAGTGGTCTCTGCCTGGTTTAGATTGTTGCCTTTTATTTGTCTCAGAGTTTCAAAGATACACATGGCCTGTATAAGGCCATCACGCATGTACACACCCTATGACTCTACAAATCTCGCGTGCACACGCTTGCTGTGGAACTGTCAGCAATGTGCATGTAGAGGATAGTTTTTGTTGAAGGTGAGGCCGTCATCCTTTGCCTTGACAAGAGTCATATGTCTCAGGTTTTTTGAGTCTCTGTCGTAACAGTCAGTATCTTAGGTTTGATCTCAGCCATAGCTTTCTTTTCCATTTAGAAGTTTTCATGAAAATTTTCTTTTGAAAGGTTTTTAGACAAGTGTGAGAGTCCATTTTTAAGTTACTGGTGTGTGATTTTTAAACAGATTCTTTGCGAGTTGCGCTTAGGCCATAATTTTTTCTTGGTTTTGACTTGTTGATATTTTTCCTTTTTGCTTTGTGAGCATTCAAATAAAAAAAAATAACAATCTTTTATGTCTTTGATTGATTAAAAAGTGTTGTTTGGCATTAGTAACCAGGAAAAAGTCCTTGCTTTCATAAGTTCTTAGTAGTTTACTTAGGTCGTAAGTAGCTCGTAGTCGAGTGAAATCCTGCTTTGAGTTTGTTGTTCAAAGATCTTAGAAAAAAATTTAAAATTTGAAAAGTTGTTTAAAATTTGCAATAAGTGAAGGGTTTTGTTTCCAGCTTTCTATTTCTTTTTTACTTTCATCTTTCAAACATCACTAGTTTCACTTTCATACACTTTGACCTAAGAAAATCCATAAAATTAATGCTAAATATAAAATTCATTACACTTTTATGTTTGTAGGGTTAACTAACTA
>JASDQU010187816.1:11753-23042 GCA_032191745.1 Picea mariana
ACCAATATGTTACACTTGCGATATTTGTAATGATGACACAAGCCATCATTGTAATGAGTGATTTTGATCTGTAATAGATTTCCCCCCAAAGTGGGAAGTCAGAAGACAATGATGACTGGATTACTTTGTAGACTTTTTCAAGCAAGGGTATGGACATAGAGAGGCTGGAAAAAGATGCACACAACCTTCAAACAAATATTATGACATGTTTCAAACCCAAGGCAGGCATACCTATGCTTGAGTGGTAAAAACAATTGAGGTATGGCCGCCATAAAATATACTGCAGATCCATAATTATATTGATAAAAGGTATAGCCTTTGAAGATACAATGTGGATCTATACTCCTATGACCTGAACTGATCGTAGACACAAAGAATACACAGTGGATCTACGAGACGACAAGACATAGCCATGACTAATACAAAGTGGATCTATGTGACAGTATATGTGTCATAGTTCAAAAAAACTCCTTCGCAACCTGGGAAAAGTATATATAAGAGTGATAACTCAACCCAGGGTCTTCTTACCGATCAAGATGTAGTACGAATATAACCATGTGAATAGATGTCCTGATGTCGAACATGGTTGAAACCACTTGATTACCAGTCAATAAGGTAAACCGTTAACAAGTGCGAGGGAGATCACCATTGATGTCAATGATTCTCAAGGTCCTCTAGTACATTCCGACGAATGTGAATGAATGAGCTGAAGTCGAACATCTGTGGAATCACCTGATCAGGGGTCAATGATGTAAACCCATTTTTGGACATGAGGAGGCCTGCCATTGAGGCATGCAGGTCCCAAGGTACTAATTGGTTTCTAAGTCTAGTTACTGGATAATGTGCTAAAGTTGACAGGAATAGACTCGTCGTAGGAGGGCCTTGATGTATCCCCCATCAACAACACAAAATTGACACAGAGATGTAATTGGTAGATCAAATGAACATGGACTGACACAAGTATTGAAATAGGATATTTGTGATGGCTGACTCTCGAGGCAGGTACTTTTCTTGAACACTGAGGCACAAGAGTAGAAATGTGACATGGACCAAACTTGATGATGTAGTGGATGATGTGACTTTCGTCAGGTGACCCAAAGGAGTAAACAAAAATCAAAGGATTGGCTCAGTGCAGAGGTTCAACATATTAAAATGCATGCAAAGACAAAGTGTCATGTTCAAGGGCGACTGTAAGAGTTACTGGTAGTGTTCTCAAAAACTGCTTGGCTTTATTTTTTCAATTTTTTCCCCCATCCAGAGAGATGAGTACCACTTTTTAATTTAACGAGCTCGAGGAGGGTAACTGTTGTGGGTGGGAAATCTCTCTTATGGACTAGCACTAAGGGTTTTTATCATGCATGCAGAAATGACCTAAAGATTCTTACTTCTTACCATCATCCCATGCCTAAACCCCCATTACTCATATGTAAATACAAGGCTCAAGAGATCAAGTTGACGTACCTTATTTTTTGTGTTTGATGTCGATCCCTTTTTCACGCTTGGTCATTCTTTGACTGCAACTCTCCTCCCAATGCTGACCTACATTCACAAAAGACAAAAAAAGAACTCCACATGCATTTGATCTATGAACTAATGGGTTAGAGATTTAATCAATCGTGCAATCTATATTCAAATAATGACAATCTCATATGGCGGGACGGGAAAAGCAATTCTTTTATTAACTTCACAATGATACCTTACAATGATAAAGTCGGCTATTACTCCTCAATCCTGGTCCTAGGATCTTCTTCCACTATCTTCCAACTGCTTTTCTCTATACTTCTCTTTGCACAAGGATGGATAAAGGTTGGGACAAAGGGAATGCTCAATCGGGTATAGTTTCTTTACTATGATTTTCCTCCTTTCAAATGGGACCCCTACCCCTTCTTTTATAGGTTAGAAGGAGATAGGTATTTGGTCGAATGACCAGCCATGCATGGTTGAAAGGTTTAGTTAACTTACCCAAAGTTGTGTTCTGTCAGCAACTTTCCTTTTTTCGTGCTTTTGTAGGTACACGCGGGCTATCTTGGGTTAGCTAGCATGTACATGCGTGCAGTAATGGAGCAGGGCACGTGGGCCTTTATAAAAGGGGTTTTTAAGAAGAGTTGTTCAGTAGTGTTTTGGAAAAGAAGGAATCTGAGATGGTCTGATGCCAGTTAAGCATGTCTGGTGAAAATTAGGGCTATAACAGATGCCCCCTAATGTGTGAGGTCATAAGAGCATCTGATGGCCAAAATACTTTAACAATATTCACCAACGTTCCAAACAAGTGAGCCCAGGGACCAGAAATCGGGAGGTGCCTTCTACAAAATAATAATTGTCTCACTGAGGCAGGCATACCCATGCTTGGGATGAAATAAAATCATGGATACCAATCAAATACATTGTAGATCCATGTCATATAACTATATAAAGTGTATCCATGAGCAATACACAGTAGAGCTACATCTCGAAATCAAAAAGATATCCATGTAGAGTATCCATCTTCTAGAAGCTGATAAGGCCTGATGGTTGGAGATAAGGTCTTCAGAACTCGAGCAACAACTTCAAAATCTTCAAAACTCARGTARGAGTGTAATATGAGTGTATGAMTTTACTACCCAGAGGTCTTTGATGGCTCGTTGGTCATGGACTAGAGAATCTTGATGATCAAACTAAAGGCTTCATTGATTTCGAATAAAGACTTGATTGGAATTTGAGGATGGTCGGGCATGAGGGCAAGAGAAAAACTGCAGAGGGGCCGAMTCAGGCTTAGAAAAACTTCCCTTGGATAATAGCATGACAAAATATGAGACTCAGGCAGCATGGCATTAACATAAGTTTATGAGGCAGGAGGCAACGCAAACTCTCCATATGTTTGGAAGAATAAACAAATGGAGGAGGACACAGCTCAATGTAGCACGAACAGATCCCTAAGGTCATATTAAATCCCAGGGTTTGACAAACAAATGGAAATATGTGCTTTATCCAAGGGCGACTCAATGTGTTGCCAATACAAAGAAAAATACTTTTCCCTTCCTCTCTTTGGGGTATATTTGATTTTTTTTGTCTTTTTTTCAATAATGTTGAAAAAAGAATAAAAGAATGTTACGTTACAAATAAGGGATGAGTGTCACAAACATACTAGTTCTAGGCACAAGGACAAGACTGATGTTCAGAGCAAGAACATTCAGAAAAATTCCTCCCAGAGCCAAAGGTGTCAAGACGCAAAGGCAAAGTGCTACAAGGCTTGCGTATACGGCATGCTTCAGATGGTTCAGTTGAGAGCAACATGGAGCCGACATTAGGACAAAGATGCGGGTATGCAAATGTGATTAATAAAACACACAATGGTAACGTCCTTCGATGTAAGTTTTACGAGCTCGGAGAAGGTAAGCTCGGTTGTTTTTCATATTTAGAGAGTCTGAAAAAACGTAAAAGGAGACTCCAATGGAGTACCTTTTTCTGAGATACTCTAATCAGTTCAAAAAAAGGGATAAACTAGCATTGACAATACGTCTATTCAAAACCATTTTAACGAGTGTGATAAAGACAAGATCACTCGGCAATTTTTTCATTTTTAAGGAATCTGAAAAAAGATTAAATATGGACTTCGTCAGTAATGTTCTTCTGGACCATTTTTATGAGTGTGAAAGAATAAGGTCACTCGACGATATTTTTAATTTTAGGGAGTCTGAAAAGAGATTAACTATGGACTCCGTGGGGGTTCCTTTTTCGTAAATTCAATCCCTCATGCCCGAAAAAGGGTTAAAATTATACTTGAGGGTACTCTTCTAGAGATCTGAAGCCTCTGGAGTATACCTTTGTTCGTACAGTTGACCGTCCGGACCAAAAAAGGGGTAAACTACCGTCGAATAGACATGACTTCAAATTTCAGTTTAACAAGCATGAAAGGCCACAAGATCGCTCGACAATCTTTTCATGTTTAGAGGGTCTGAAAAGGGCTTAAAAGAAGACCCGTTATGTTTTTTGGGAGTCTCGAGGGTGAGGTCAAGAGTGATAAAGAGTCATGCAAATGAGGCTCCAACTTGTAATCACGTAAAACTAACAGGACTCCCAAGCTTATAGTCATTAGTGACAGCATGGACACCATAATGCAACCAGGATCTACTTAGGGAATCCATGTTCTGGTAGGCTCTACCACCAAATAGCGACACTTCTAAAGAAGCAATGATGGTTCTGTGTTGCAATTTGGTGGGATCGATCCTATGGGAAAGGGATAAAGACAACGAGATACAAAAGTATGGGTGGAAACCTAACTTATATGCTCAAGTTGACTATCTGATATTTTTACCCACGGATCGTCAAAAGTGACCCAAAACTCCAAAAATTGTCCCAATACCTGAACATAACCTTCCACTTAAACTCTTGGATTACTCTAAATGGGTTTCAATTTAGAGAAAATGATAAGGGGGGCCAAAAAAGTGACAAAAAAGGGCCAAAAAGTCTATAAATAGAAGTTGGTAGCTCATTATCACCATTGCTGATTTGGAAATTGACTCTAGAGCAAACAAAACCCTTTGATAAAAGTGGTGATTCTGGGAGCTACAGTGGACGAAATGACCATCCGTCTGGACCAAGTAAGTATAAACTACCTCCTTTTTCCTTTTAATTATTTATATATGCATTTAATTTGGTTTTTGGGGGGTGCGTCGACCTTTAAAAGGTCGGCCCTAGGTCCATGCGGACTGTCTTATGATAGCCCGCGTGTACACTCGCTATGTTTGATGTCAAAGCGCGTGTACATGCGACTGTCATCACAATAGCCCGCGTGGACCCTCCAATGAGTGCAAAAATTTTTAAAAAGCAAGGCCTAACCCTCTAAAAATTTTCCCATGTGTAGGATGTATGTGCATTGGAGAGAATGAGAGCATGAAGATATTAGCGCACTAGTTGGGGAAGATCCTAATGCTATGGCGGCGTTAATGCAATGTGGCTTGCTCAAATTTTTTCTGTTTCCTTTCATGAGAGAAAAACCTAGGCTATTGAATGCCTTGGTTGAATATTGGCACCCTGACACAAAATATTTTATGTTAGAGAGGCAGTCGTTGGTGCCCACTACAGAGGATATATACTTTTTGACTGGCCTCTCCGGGAGAGGTGAACCAGTCAATTTCTGGACATTTACTTCTGGGCCTCACAATATATCGGAATTGATAGGACTCTATTGTGAGGTGGGTACAGACCGATTGAGCTCGCAGGTGCCAATAAGCAAGATCATCAATTTATAACTGCAGGCAATTGTGTTACTTATTGGGTGGATGATTGGTTTTGTAGCTCTACATCAGGCATCCCGTGCTTAAATGCACAGATATTTGATTGGAGCACCACACTGTTTGATTGTATGAAGAGGGAGCTGACAGATTGTTGGTTGCAGATGCAAAGGAACTTCGGGTTCGGGACGATTTTATGCTCATTCTTCTTTGAAAGAGTTCCTAGTTTCATTCCTCGAGTGGTGGTACGAGGACATCAGGTTTCTCTTCCTGTGGTTTGTAGATGGGCAGCGTTGCTGCCACGAAAGGCTGGTGGAAGGACCAATGACTCCTTTGATGATGACTTTTTTGCTTGGTTGTCGCGATAGATCCCATTCATAGAGGATTATCCTTATGCTGGGAATGATTTCTCGAGAGATCTCGAGATCCCTGTACCTCTAGGAGAAGAGCGAGGTGAGATGGGTAAGTTTGCATCATTTTTTTTGTTAAACATATATAATTTTTATGTTGTTTTTTATATATATCATTTTTTTTTATACCATAGTATTTGACAGATATGTGTCTATTGTGTGTAGATGTGGGACCAGTGCAACCTGCATATTATGTGAGGAATAGGCGTCGTCCTTGGCCAGGAGCCACACCTACCACTGCAAGGGGACCAGCAGCAGCAGGAGAGCTTCCAGTCGGTGAGGCTGAGAGGGTTTTGAGATGAGTTGAGCGAAATTTTACCTCACTCACTCGCACCATCCCCATGGTAGAGATTGAGGATCTGCCACCATCTATGCAACCTCATGTAGTGGGGGCACCATGGACGTGGGTCTGACTGTTCCGGTGTTTGGAAAACATTGTTGATTACTAAAACAGGGCCCACAGGCCCTAAACTTAGTCTAGACTTTTCACGAGCCAAGAGCTCTGCTTGTATATATTTTTTGAGGGCATAAGACCCATGACTMGTTACTGATCATATTGTTTGAGGTGCTTGCGTCCACCTATGTACTCTGATGATTATGATATTATATACGGGTTTTTATGTCTTTTTGTGTCTTATGGATCATATTTGCCTTTAAAAGTGTATTTACATGTTTAGATGTATGTMTTTTTATATGTGTGCAAGATGCCAGTCTAAAATTTTATTAGCTAGAGTATCTGTAACTTGGTTTAATCTCCTAGGAACATGAAAAYATGTAATATAATCAAAGCTTCGTTMTAAGAGATGTACCCTAAGGAATCGTCGGTGTAAAGTCAGATCATGAACACGGTAGACTCTATTTAACTGAGACACAACCAGCTGAGCGTCTAAATAGACCTGAAGATGAGAGATACCAAATGATAGGTCGTCATGAAGCAACTCAATAACTACACTGTACTCAGCGACATTGTTTGTGGTGTCACCTAAACATATACCTTCTGAAGATAATAATTGGCCCCGAGGTGTAAAAAATACCCAAGTTGTGGAGGCAAGCCTCTGAGTGTGCCAGCTAGCACCGTCTGCATACCCAATGAACACCTCTAATTCACTTGGCATCTACCACAGTGACAAAAGATAACATTAAAAATGACACGTCCATAATACTAAAAGGAACCAGAAAGTAATAGTATAAAGACTATACATATGTTACAAAAAGTTACCCAAGGTGACCTACCTATGAGTAATACTTCTTGAGGTAGAGCCCATTTCTATTCTCTGCCAAATCATTTCCCTCAAATTCAACCAGATGATAAGTGCCCTTTTTAGAACCTCTTTTATGATGAAAGGTTTGAAGCACATGGGTTTGAATTTTCCTGCCCCTAAGGGGTCCTTATCTTGGTCATAGACCAGGACAAGGTCACCTTCAGAGAAAATCCAAGGATGAATGGATCGATCATACTGACACTTAACTTTTTGTTTGTGAACCTCGTTGGCCAGGACCGCATCACGATGTTGCTCATTGAGTCACTCAAGGTATAATAATCATTCTTCAAGTGGAGAAGTGTCTTGCAGTAACTGTACTGCCAATTTTAGGGACAGAATCTGACATTCTATAGGCAATACTGCTTCCAGCCCGTAAACGAGTTGAAAATGTGAGAAATTGGTTGTAGTCTTAACAAAAGTTCGGTAAGCCCATAATGCCAAGTATAACATCAAATGCCAATTTGACTTGGCTGAGTTGATCGTTCGCTGTAGGATGGTCTTAAGAGATTTATTTACAGCTTCCACCTTACCATTTGCTTGGGGGTAGTAGGGTGACGAATGTTCTAGCCACAATCCAAGATTTGATGTTAATTCGGTCATCATTTGGTTCTGAAAGTGACTGCCATGGTCGGTGACAATCTCTTTCGGGACGTCGAACCTTGTGATTATCTGGTTGAACAAAAAGAGAGATGCAGTCTCTCCATCATATTTAAAAGTTGGCATAGCTTCGACCCACTTCGTAAAGTAGTCTACGGCTATAATGATATAATGGTGCCCCCTTGCTGAAGGAGGGTTTCATGTAGTGTAATCAATTCCCCACTTGGTGAAGGGACCAACTGTGATGATAGGAAACATCGGAGCAGGATGTTCCCTCATCTTCCGAGAGAATATCTGACACAGGTGGAACTTCTTGACCGAGTCGATACAATCTTTGATTAGTGTCGACCAGAAGTAACCGACTCATAAAATATTTTGGGCAGTTGCCAACCAAGAAAAATGGCCGCCAAATGCTCCAGTATGGTAATCGTTAAGCACGAGTTTCTCTTCTTCATGAGTGAGGCATCAATGAAGAACGCAATCTACCCCTCGATGATAGAGAGTGTCCTCGAGGATGAGGTAATTCTTGGCCTGATGATGTATATGGAAACGTTCATCATGAGAAGCAGAGGCGGGGCACTTCAAATTCTGGAGATAGACTAGAATATCTCTATACCAGGGGTCTGAAGATGCTATCAAAAACATATCTCCTCAAATAGGTGATTCTTCGAGCACAACATCACCTGACTCGACCGGAAGTTCCAAAATAAGTTCTGCGAAGACCAATAACTTTTTGGATTTCGCCGAAACGAAATCTAAGTCAAATTCCTGGAGGACKACTATCCATCTATTGATATTTCTTYCTATTACCCATCATGTCAACACGTATTGAAACATATTCACAACAGCAATGATGGTGGTTTTKCAAGACAGAACATAATGACGGAACCGTTGAACAACATGGATTGYTGCCAACACAAGTTTTTAGATATGAGAATAATTGAGTTATGGTCCGATGAGGCCATGGCTCAGGTAATAGATCTCATATTCYGAGAGAAAATCATCTTCCTGAACTAAGACCATGTCGATGGTTGACTCTGCTGCAGCCAAGTATAATAAGAAATMTTTGTTATAGTTGGGTGGCCAAAGCAGAGGAGAAATTGTGAGGGCATGTTTCAATGCTTCGAAGGAGGTTGAGAGGCATTGTCCCAATGAAAAGGAACATCTTTCTTTAGTAAGCGCATAAATTTCTTCGTGATCTCAGCATAGTTGGCGATGAAATGCCTCAAAAAAATTTCCTTGCCCTATAGACTCTGAAGTTGAAGGATTGTGCGTGGGGGAGGCAACTGAACTATTGCCTCAACCTTCAGAGGATTGACCATGATCCCTGTTGTTGACACTATGAAACCTAACAAACGTCCTAATGTTATGCAAAAACTGCATTTGTTTGGATTCAAGTGAATCCGGAAGTAGCGACATCGCTCAAAGATAAGTCGGAGGTGTGTTGGATGATCTGTTCTCTTGAGAGATCGAGATTCTAAATCATATAAATAGGCCTCAACTATATGCTTGATATCATGGAAAGCAAAAGACATGGCCCGCTGGAAGGTTTCTCCAGCATTTTTGAGACCAAAAGGCATCTTACAATAGGCATATGTACCCCATGGACAAATGAATGCAGTTTTGTGTTGGTCTTCGGGCTTGATTTGTCTCTGATTATATCCCGAAAAACCATCCATGAAAGAAAAGGCCTCACAACTTGCACATTCATCAATTATCTGGTCAATGAATGGTGTGGGAAAATTGTCTTTTGGACAGGCCTTGTTCAAATCAAGGAAGTTCGTACATACGCGAATCGTGCCCTGCTTCTTGTTGACCGGCATGGGATTTGACACCCATTGGGTCAAATGGATAGGATAGATAAAACCGGCATTGAGCAATTTCTCGACTTCAACCTTAATGGTTGCTACTTTCTTGGGATTAACTAGACAAAGCTTCTGCCGAACTGGTTTGCCATCCTGATAAGTTGTGATTTCATGTTCAACTATTTCTGGATCAATGTCTGGAATTTTCTCATAAGACCAAGTAAAAATGTCGCGGAATTCTTTAAATAAGTCTGTGTAGATTTGAATCTCTTTGGGGGAACAGTCAGCTCCGAAGAAAACATTATCCACGATGCCAGGGGTTCTGGAGATATTAATCGGTATAGTTTTAGCTATAGTTTCCATATTACCCTCGGCATAAACCTCATGTGTAGCCAAGGGATTGATAGGACAAGACCTATCTCCAATCATAGTCAAGGTGAATTCCCCTGCTTTGATTCTTCTTAACTCCAGGAGGAAGTATAATCGGTGATGGAGATCGTCCCAGGGTTTTTTTAGACTAGTCAATTCTTCAATGATTGCTTTGTCTGAGGGAAAGACTAAGTCTAACGAATCAGTACCAACGAGGGAACCTTGAGCCCAAATAGGCTCTGGGATCGGATCTAACTCTTGTGCAGGATTTGTATCCGTGTTGGCTTAATCTTGCTGGACTAAAAATTATGTTTCCTCTTCCGCGGACAAGGGCATGGACACACCATTGTGCCCTTCCCCTTCCATCGTGGCCTATGGGGAAGGAAGAATCCATGGATCATTGAAGTAAGTCATGCGAAATGACGAAACTTGGAAAATCTCAACCTTATGGTGGTCTGATATGAACTTGACATCTCCTTAAGGGGGTGGGTAATCGAAGGTACCCATCAAAGATGGGCACAAACCAACCCCTATGTTGACGACACCCGGTTGGGGATTATCAATCATCGGGACCACGGATTCCCCCAATGAAGGGTCAGGTCTGGAGACGGACAATTGATCAATGGTCACAATCCAGGCCCTCGTGTGAAAACAAAAAAACCCAGAAAACTATAGCAACCACTGCTTGCATGGAATAAGTCCAACTTCTTCCTAACAAGAGATTGTAGTTGAGGGATGCGTCGACTACTTCTACCTCGATGCACACGGTCTTCCCTCCTAACTGCACGGGGAAAGACGGAATGATGCCATGTGGTCAGAACGAATGATCATCGAAAGAAGTAAGAAGAGTAGGTGACAGAGACAAAACGGGTTGGCCAATGTCCTTCCAACACACCAATGACATGACGCATGTCAAGGCTCCCTCATCAACCACTGTGCGGAAAATGTTTCGCGTAAAAATTTTTGTGGGGTAAGCCACTCCTATTTGAAATGTTACGTGGTAAGGGAGACAAGGTTTTAAGTCAATTGTATCTAGCATGATTGTAACCATATTACAAGTCTCGGTTGATCCTAAAGCTGCTAACAAAGCTTTCCTCTGGGAAGGACAACTCTAGAGGACCTCCAAAGCAGACATCACACAATGGGTTTGAGATAAATCCTCCACCACAGAATAGTTCTGGTTGGGCCTTATGTTTGGGTTGTGAGAATCTTTCTTGAATGCGCCTTTTGGGATGTGTGTCACTGTTTCACCCAAAGTCTTCTCGATCTAGAGAGGAAGAGATGGGATTTTAGCTTCTTTTCCTTTCTCAGAGGTGCTTGGATTACTATAGTCATGTGCTCTAGTCGATATAAAAGCATCCCCTTTCATCATATACACATTCATGGATGCAGGGTTGTTCGAAGAAGAAGAGGGTCCTTGACTGCCCCCTTTTGTGCTTGTAGTGGCTTGGGTTAGGTTTTTCCCATGTTGGAAAGGATTCATTAACACATCAAGTTGTTTCTGTGTCACAAAATTTTGGGCCTCTACAAGCCAAGGACACTGGTGGGTCAGGTGGTCTTCCATGCACAGGTTACACGGATACCTCACGTTCTGTTTCTCAATGTTTCCCCCACTAGCATTATTAGTGGTTTT
>JASDQU010187819.1:4779-16226 GCA_032191745.1 Picea mariana
AAAGGAAAGATAGAATGGGATAAAAGAAGTGGTTTCTGAATACAATTCTTTGATTAAGAATCGTAATTGGGATTTATTTCCACTTCATCCTAGGAAGAATCTTATTGGATGTAAATTTGTCTATAAAATATCTTTTAATGTAGATGGACATATTGAAAGAATAAGGCTCAATTAGAATCCAAATGATTTCTATAGAAAGAAGGAATTGATTACATTGAAAAAATTTCTCCAATTGCAAAAATAAGAACAATTATTTCTCTTGCTACATATTTTCAATAGGAAATTCTTCGAATGTGTTAGCACTTGAAGTCACCCTCAGATTGCATCGAAGGTAATCCCAGTACCCATTAGAGTTTTATTTCACAGGTTGGTTTCAAAGAGGTCAAATGGGCACAGGCTCAAGACAATATCGTTTTAACTCAGAAAATAGGGACCAACATGTACAAACAGGTGAGGTCTTGATCGACTTCAGTCAATAAGTTGAGATTAAGTGTGAGAAGAGGGAAGACTTAGTGAGAGAGGTTAACGAGACTACTATGGGCATTAGGCCTTCCAGCATATTAGAGAGGAAAATATCAAACTCAAGAGCAATCTTGAGATCAAACTTCAGACACTGAAATATGGTGCAAGAAACATAGTCACAACAAAAGAATAGTCGAACCTCCATTTCACTGCACCTGCAACAACTCGACTGGATCATCCATGCACGAGCCATTCAATGTAATAAGAGAAAATATAACACAAGAAACTGATTAAAACTAGTGAAKATACTATTCTGATCAAACCTACATCACAACAGTATGACTACCATCGACTGGATCATCCATGCCCGAGTGTTCTAGCATAGCTTTTACAGAGAAATGAAAAGGAATATGAATTTCATTAAACAAGAAGTCTCAAATACAGATACATAACTAGAAKAACCGGAGCTTCATTAAAACTTTACAATACGGGAGCCTAGCTCAACCATTGACCACAACAAAATGTCAAAAATGTCTTCATATACTCAGGATAATTCGTCACCAACCACAGAGGTGTGCCTAAGTATTTTCATTCAAGGATTTATGTCTGAATCYTCTCTGGAAGACTGTGCATGATGTCTTCTATMAGATGCAAGATTCTATTAGACACAATCATGTTTCAGAAGGGACCTGTAGAGAAACATACTTGCTTACAGTCCCTTCGTGCTTTCCATTTATGTGGTGAGACGATGTTTCAACCGCCTCCTCCAAGTTCATTAACTATTTCATTGGGATCAGAACATGCCTAAGTCATCTCCTGCACCTAGAAAATGTGTTGACCGCACTCTGAAACTGTGCCACTGGGATCCCCACTGGATGTTGACCAGGAAGATGACAGGTAGACGTGGAAGAAGGAGAGAGTGAGCGGGTGAGGAGAATGGTGAAAAATGACATTGAATAGTGAATGATTGGCGGTCGTGTGGAGTGATGCAACTGGTAGAGCGGTGATTAGGAAAGCGTGGGCACCAGTACACGAGAACTGAGGTGTAAAGGTGCGGGAGGTGTGATGTGGTGAAGGGAGAGGAGTGTGATTGGTCAAGAGGGGGACACGAAAATGATGGTGGAGGTGACATGGACAGGGAGTATGATACACATGTTGGGAGATGAGAGGAAGAGATGTGACAATGGAAAGGGAACAGGCATGCATGGGATGTGAGTGGAGGATAGGTGTCGAAGGGATCAAGGGTGGTAAGCAGAGGTGATAAGCAATCTAGCTCGGAGGGGGGTGGTAGGTGGTAAGCAGTAATGTGTGTGGGGGGGGGGTCCGAGTTGATGAGGAGGTGACATGTCTATCGGGGGGTCATGCCAAAAAAACACCTTCTCGAACCTCTTCCCCCCCCCCATTAAAGGCAGAAGGTTGGGGGTGGTCCGATATGGAACACAGACCGTTGATCTGAGCATGCAGATCTCAGCCATTGAGATATGTGTGCTCCTTACCAAAACTTTCCAAGGCACCCAAACTTAGGATAAGAACCCAAAAGTGGGTCGTGATGCGACCCTTTCCTACATTTTCTCACCAAGGGGTTATTTACTAAGGGAAAAACACCCTTCCTGTCAAAAATATGTGCTAACATTAGGCTCCATGGGGGATAGGTACCTCCCTGTGAGGCTCTAATAACTTCAGTAGTTTCGGTGCCTTAGTGTTGGGTTGTGGAGTCAGCTCTTACAAACAAAAGAAGAATGACATTTACAATGGCATGAAAGAGCCACTCATGGATCAAACAAAGAACCTTTTCAGCAAATGCCCATTTATAGGGCCACCAAAAACTTCATCTCCCTCCAAATTCTGCAACTTGTAAGTATTATTTGGAAATGTTTCAGAGATTTTGAAGGGCACAATCCACAAGGCTTCAAATTTACTATGCTTTCCTTTTTCCTGCTTGGGTGCATCCCATTTGAGTACTAGATCTCCCAGCTGGAAATCCTCTTTTCTTATATTCCTGTCAAAAGCTTGCTTGATCTTCTGTTGATGTTCATGTGCTTTGTCTAGCAATTTCTCTCTAGTCTATTCCACTTCTACCAGTTGTTGTATTCTTCTGATCATGTCATAAGGTTCTCCTTGGTAGTCTTGGAAGAATTTTTCTACAGGCAAGGAAAGAAGAGAAGGAAAAATGGCCTCAACTCCATACACTGGCTAGAAAGGAGAGACACTAAGAGACTTTTTTGTTGTCACTCTATCATCCCATAGAGAAAATTTGAGCTTTGAATCCCATGCCTTCTTGTTATACTCTAATAGTATTTTAATTATCTTTATAAGGTTTTTGTTATATGAATCTGCTAGTCCATTACCTTGGGGATAGTAAGGATTAGAATGAATCAGTGTAATTCCAAACTGCTCAAAAAACTGGATCAATGGTTCAACCTTGAAAGATGCAGTGTTATCAGTGACAATCCTATTCGAAAAACCAAACCTTGCCATAATATCCTCAAGGAAACCAATGATTACCTTTTCACAAGAACTTCTTATGGGGATGGATTCTATCCACTTGGTAAAGTAATCTTTGGCATTCAATATCCAGTTGTGTTGACCACTTGAAGCAGGATGAATTTCCCCAATGAAGTCTAGGCCCCACTGCTGAAAGGGTACTGAAGATACCACAAGCTTCAATGGAAAAGACTTGAACTGCTACTTTCCAGATAATTTTTGACACTTAAGACAAGCTCTGATCTTTGCACAAACGTCAGTGAATATACTAAACCAGAAATACTCAGACCTGGGAATCTTATAGGTTGTGGTTCTCCAGAAGTGATGCCCCCCACATAGACTATCATGAAAATCAAACACATTCCCTTAGGCCTATTTTGGGTCTAAACATCTCAAAAGTACTCCTAGAGGGTCTTTCCAGTATAAGACCTGATCAATAAGGCAGTATTTATTTTCTTTAATATTTAATGCTCTCACCTTGATTTTCCCCATACCATCAGAAGGTCGCAACTCTTGCAGAAAAAATATAATGTCTTTGTACCAAGTACATTATTCCAATGGAGGGATGACTTGTGGGATTGTATCAGACAATTCAGCTTGCTAATTTCCTGAGTAAGTTTTAATGAAATTAACCCCCAAATATTTGCAATTAGATTCAACCAACAACCTATCTAAACTTTGGCCTTTAACCAATTTGATGGGCTTTATTTCCAATCAAATTCAAGGATTTTGGCAATCCACTTGCTCCTTCTTCCATCTATGTCATGTTGAATGAGAATATCCTTCACTAAAGATGAAGGGACAAATGCAATGCCCTTTGAATGTAGAACATAGAATATGAAAACTTTGATGGATTTAACCAAAGCACAGGCCTTCTTTTCCATGATATCATATTTTGTTTCAACATCCCTCAGTGCTCTGCTGAAAAAGAAAATAGGTTGTTCCAGACCTTCAACATTCTTTTGCAATAAAACATCTGCTACTATATCAAAAGAGGCAAAGGAAAAAATCAGAAAATCGTTGGAGTAATCGAGAATGATGAGAACAGGTGCCTCAGTTAATGCCTCATTTATTTGATTTAAAGAATCTATGGACTCAGCATTCCATTTCACTTCATTCCCCTTCCTGAGCATGACTTTAATATGCTTAACCATTTCAACAAAATTAGAAACAGACCTTCTCAGAAAATTAAACTTCCCCAAGAAAGACTCAACTTATTTCTTGGATATGAAAAGTGAAAAGGTTTGGATATATTCTACTCTACTAGGATCAATCCTTACCCCCTTAGTGGATACTATGTGCCCCAGTAATTTCCCTTCTTTCATGGCGAACAACGATTTCTTGGGATTTAAAGAGAGACAAAATTTCCTTCATTTCAAGAAGACCTTTCTCAGATGGTAACAATGCTCTTTATCAGACCCGGAGAAGACTGTAATGTCATCCAGGTAGATGACTACAAATTTATCTTTTTCTCCAATGAAGGCAATGTCCATAGCTCGCTGGAAGATTTCCCCTGCGTTCATCAATCCAAAGGGAATCTTAGCATACATGAATGTACCCCAAGGAGTAGTGAATGTTGTATTTTCTCTATCTTCAGGCAAGATAGAGATCTGATTGTAGCCAGAAAAGCCATCAATCATGGATATCCTAGATGAACTTGTCACCCTCTGCAATATGTGTTCCATCTTTGGAAAAGGGTAATTATCCTTCTTAGAGATTCTATTCAGGTTCTGAAAATCAACACAAAGTCTGATTTCTACATTCTTCTTTCTCACTAGGACTAGGTTGGCTACCCATTCAAAATATCTCAAGCGGATAATGATTTGGGCATCAAACAGACTTTTTACCTCTTTCTCCATAATAGAAAGCAGAATATGATTTAATTGTCTCAATTTTTTCCTAAATGGTTTGGCCTCTTCCTTCAATAGGATCTTATGCTTAATGACACGTGTGTCGTATGTTCTAAGGTATTCATATGTCCAGGAAAACACGTCGACAAATTCTTTTAACAGTTCGGCATATTCAACCCTTTKTTCCTTCGATAGGCTGCTTGACAACTTGACAAATTTTGGATCTTCCTTTGTGCCAATATTGCACTCAACTACATCAGCATCATCAGTTGAAACTTTACACTTTATTGCCACATCATTTTTGTCAAATAGTCTTTCCAGAGGGACTAGTCCTTTTGGAATATGATTTCTARGCAACTGAACAATATGATGATTAGAAATCTTGTTCAGAAAAACATCAGTATGAAGACTACTTTCAGAATCATGATCTTGATCAATATGCAAAGAAAAAAACTCATCAAAAGTCTCAAGTAATCTTTTGATCTCAAGATCATCCTTAAACACCTTCCAATGCTTAACATTGTTAGGTATAGAGGGTCTGTATTTTACTTCTATATCATACCTGAGCTTAGGTGGCAGAGGAACTCTGAAATTGCTTGTTGAAACAACCACAGAATCATCCACTATATTCTCCTCTCCTGGAATGAATGAAATGTTGAAAGCTAGGAAAAAACTGTGAATTAAGTCCCATACTTCCTTTCTATAAGTTTTCAGCCTAGGATGCTTAGCTTGATAAATATTTCTGATCCGATTAAAAATTAACTCAGCATCCCCAAATACTGATATCTCTTTAATCCCTGTGTCTTTTTCAATCCTTAAACCTAAAACAAGAGCTGCATACTCTGCCACATTATTGCTAGTCTCAAATTCTAGCTTGTAGGACAAAGGTATGTTCTCTTGAGTTGGTGAAACAAAGACCAATCCAACACCAGCACCCTCCCTGGAAGAGGCTCCATCAAAGAACATTTTCCATACAGAGGTGATGGGAGGAGAATCTAGACAGGAAGTAATGGACTACTTTATGATTTCAAGGGGAAGTTCAGKGGCATCCGTGAGCTGCAATAAACTCGATCCCAAATCAGTTTCAAGTGCAAAGATAGGATGGTTGGTGGGGTGTTACCCATGATTTTGGTCATCATGATGGTGTATTAATGATGGTGTACTCAAGCTCTTCATAAGAACTTTCACCTGAGAAAAGTTACTTTCATCKCTTCCCAGAAACTCACTTTTGAAGAGGGTTCGCAGGCTGCTAATATATTAGGGTGCGAGAATGACCCATTCTCCCAGGCTGCCTTAAGCCAGGGTGAAAACTTCTCACACTGTGTTGAATAGCTAGGGTGCGAACTCATCCTAAAGCATGGAAAAAGATGAATTCTCGATGGTTCTATAAGGGAATCTTCTAGAAGAATGGGTTGGCATTCGAATGGTTATCCTTGTACTGGATTCCCTGATATTGTGGGATCATTCTTATCCAAGTAAGTATCTCATTCTCTCCTATATATTGAGGGAATTCTCATGGAAAAGTTTAAGCAAGATTCATTGGAGAATTGGTGAAAGAATTGTGTGAAGGACTTAGCTTGAACAGGAGCTTGGAGACTCTAGCAAGTCTATCAAGAGGATTTGATCTTCTTCATACAAGGATTGAGCAAGTGTGTGTGTGTGTTGGAGCCAAGAGCCATCGAAAGGAAGCTTGTGACATCAAGGCGATCAGGTTGTAATCTTTTCTTTCATTTAATATGATATAGTGGCATGTCCCTTTCCCATAAAGCTATTCTAACTTTATTGTGTAATTCCTTGATCATACACATAAGTTGACAGTTGAATATATTTTGCTATCTTCACTTTGGTTGGTTTTTGTTGTCTTGGTATTGACCTCATGAGAGCACTGGAGCGAAGCGGGAGCAACAGAGACCCTGGGAAGCGATATTAAGGTATGTTACTTGTTCCTTCCTACTAGCTAATTCAATAGTCAAAACTTAGGGAAAGAGTCATGTCCTGTCCTGTTTTGTTCTAGATCTAGGTGGATCTAGGGAGATCCGTTAGTGTCTGCACCTACCGATTAGTCTGATAACAAAATTGGTGACTCCACCGGGAGCATAACCCGTTTTCTTATGGTTTTTGGTATTTTTCCTTGGCCATTTTCTCTTGCCTTAATTTTCTCCATTCACATCAATCTCTGAGTCTTCAGGATACCCTGATAGACCCTCTGGGTCCAGAGACCTCTTCAAATTTTGTGTCATTTTCCAAAAATTTGACTAGTTTCAAACATTCTCGCACTGCACTCCACAGTAGCCTGCGAGAATCTAGAGAGTTCACACCCTGCCTTTAGGTTCAGTGCGAGGTTCTCACACTCTACTCAAAGCTCACCTGCGAGAATCACTAATTCTCGCACTATGTAATATTGCCAGCCTGTGAACTCATTTTTTCAAACTTTTGGATTTGAGTTTTGGCATCTTCAACTACCCAGATTAGTCTAGGTGCCTCATAAGAGTTTCTTGGACCATTGATTGATGTCTTTCTTGTCTTCGTTTTCATGCATGAACAGTCTTAGGATTTCAAAGGTTCTTCTTGTCACTTCTATCTTGACTTTCATTTCTTGACTTTTCTTGGCATAGCCATACTCTCTGATTTTGGAATCTGAGTGTGCTTGTTTGGTTAAGGACCGACAATCGGCTGAAAGTTGAGTTTCTTGGTCTTGATCATTTGCTTATTGTTTGAAAGATCACTTTCCTTATGCAATTGAAAAGACTAGATTGGTTTGCTTGTTATTTTTGTTTTCATTGAAAGAGTGGTTTGGGTTTTTATCTTTGCTTGTTCATTGGTTTTTGATTTTCTATACTCTCACTATCATGGTGTGGGTCCTTTTTGAAAAGTGAACATTTTTCTTTCAAAAATCATTTTCGTCTTCGAAAACATTGAAAATCAATTGTTGAAATTATTGAAAAAGAAACAATAGAGAATTGTTATTGATGCGTGATTTGTTGCATTTGCATTTTAAAGGAAATTGTGTCTTGTAGTTCAAAGTTTGATCCGAAAAACTTCTCTCTCCCTCCCATACATAGGATTCATTGAACGAAAATTGCTATATTTCATTCTCATCCATGCATCGTTGGGTCAGAGTCTTATACAACACCAATTTCATCTCTGTTTCCTTTGAGTAACAACAACCCTTAATAACACTGCACAATTGTAAAATTTAACTAGTAACTCTTTTCTAGGGCTCTATTACGCCAACATTTAGCTAGGCTAGCACTTTGGAGTAGGAAGAGAAATACACTCTCCAAAGCACAAAACACACAATAGCATCTTGTGTTAGGGAGTGTTAAATTCCATTTGCAACATCTTGTCCTGGGAAGCCCTTCTCACACAAGGGTCAAACACGAGGTCGCATTGATATTGACAGAGTTACTCACCCTGCTTTGTTGATATCAGTTTAGAGATTGCATGTATTACGGGGATCACTCGGAGGTATACCCACAATGATGAGTGGAAGCCTTTTGAGTTGATTTCGGGCTAGATACCCTGCCCTTGCATGTGGATCGGACTGTCGACTGTCTCCCCAGGCTTTATTGTTGTTGGTGGTAACCTTAGTGGCCTATCTTTCTAGGTTCTTACACGAGGTGACTGTGAAGGGGAAAGTCTTCACGGTACCTAGAATTGACGTTGACCAAACTCACTCGGGCTCCTTGGAGGGTATACCCATGGTTATGTGTGGGAGCTTGCACCAGGGTGTAAGTCTGTTAAGCAGCTCATCAGCGTAACTTTTCCACCCTAGCCTAGCCCCTTCTCGTCTCATTGTTGCGACGTTGGATTTCATCACCAACTAGTGACTTCGAAATTAGAAGGTCTTGTTTGCTTGGTGTTGCTTCCTAGATTTTGTTTACTAGCGCATGTTGTTTGTTTCTCAAAGTTGACCATAAGATTTTCTTCATGAAGTTTGTCACTTGTTTACAATAGCTCCTCCACGTCGTTCACGTAGAATGCAGGGTTTATCTCTAGAGCATCTCGAAGGTTCTCAACCCTTGCCTACAAGTACACCTGAGGGCTCTCCTTGGAAATGTGAAGTCACAGTCGTTACCACACCACAAGTGGAACAAGCTGACTCTCTAGAGCATTTCCGAATTACTAATACTCGAGAGGACTTTCGACTTCACTCTGATTCTGAGCGACCGTTTATGCGACTGAATTCTTCTGGAGAATTAGTTGTTACGTCTTCTAGATCACCGGTTGGACCCTTTCCAAGCATAGAAGGCTAAGATCATTTTTGGTCTACAGGTGTTTTCCGACGGGACCTTTTTGGTCCAGGTTCACCTATGATTTCCGAAATCAACCCACCTGTGATTTTCAAAATCTCTAGTCCAGAGATAGTACCATTGACTACTGCTTATCACTTTACCTTCCCTGCCGAAATGGCCCATCTTACAGATACTACGAGTGTTCCAACCGGGTTTTCTACGGTTAGTATTTCTCCCATAAACACACCGCGAACGCCCAACATCACTCCGACAATACCACCCGGATACCGTGCATTGAATGCTTCCATTCCCACTCCTACGCAAACCCCATCCGGCTCTCATGGTGGTCCTTCTTCTTCTGGGCACTTTCTTCCCGGTTTTATTCCAACACTCCCTCAATTTCCTTTTGGAGGACCTTCCTCGTCCTCCACTGGCAGCCTTAATCCTAGTGGCACTATTCCGTCATTCACTCCAAATTATCAGTTTCCGGTTGGTCGACAATTTCACCAAGGTGGTATGACTCAACCCGCTCTTAGCGGGCAAATTCCTTTTGGAACGCAAATCCCAATTGGAACACAGCCCCTAATTGGAACATTGCCCCCAATTAGAACACCACCTTTGATGGGAGGACCGACCCCACCTTATGGGAAAAGCATACCTCCCTCCTTGGCCCAGTATTGGAATCGGTTAATACAACATCCTCCTCAATTAACTGGGGGGCAGCAGTTTCCAGCTGCGTCCGTAATACCTCCTAGTATGGACCAACCATATCCAGGTTCGTTCAATCCCATTTGGGGGGCGAATGCTCAAACTCAAGTCCCTGTTCCAGGGTATAATCCTATGAGCTACTATCCTCTTCAACCACCATCGAATATGCCTGGGTCTTCAAATTATACGCATACTTCTTATGTTCCTACTGGTTTGCCGACAGGGCTTCCTCCCCAAAGCCACCAGTACCTGCAGGTGAATCGACAGTTACCCTTTATAGCCACTTTGGATCTTCTGGATTTGTCAAGGATTTTAAATGATCCAATTTGTCACTCTCCCCAATGGCCTACTATACCAGCCAAGTTACCATCGGACATTCCTAAATTTGATGGCAAAGCGGGAGAGGACCCAAACAATCACGTTATGACTTTTCACCTATGGTGTTCATCCAACTCATTGATGGATGACTCTATTCATTTACGTCTTTTTCAATGAACCCTCACAGGTTCTGCTGTGAAGTGGTATATCGAATTTCCACAAGGTTTCTTCTCTGACTTCAAAACCCTAGCTATGGCTTTCCTCACACACTACGAGTTACCGATTCGTTATGACACGGGAACCAAGATTTTGACTTCTTTCAAACAGAATAAGGCCACTCATATATCCGATCACATTCATGAGTGGCGACGGTGACAACATCTTATTAAACTCGAACTCCCTGATTAGTTGCTAGCAGAATGGTTCACCAAATTGTTTGTGAATGACATCGGTCATGACATTGCCATGGGTGGAGTGGTCACCGAAGAATAGGCTATAAGTCGTGCTCAATATCTTGACCTCATTTATTCGCAAATGGGAAACCTTTATGATTTACTACCTGACTTACCTCGTCCTTCCACTTCCACAACTTCAACTACTCTCGCTGCCTCACATGTAGTTGACGGTGTGATTGGCACTTTCTAGGCCCAACCACACTCTGCCTCAAGCACAAACCCCAAACCTACTTCTTCTAATGTTCAAAATGCTCTGTCTCCTGCCCCTCCCACTGGCAAGACTTCTGAGGTAAATGCAGTCCAATCTACCCCAGCTGATAAAAACAAATCTAAAAAAGGGAGAGGTAAGAATAAGGAGGGAAAAAATAATTCTCAAGCAGAGAAAACCAAAACTACCCTTGTTGATGATCGGGATAAGCGCACCTCGATACCCTTGTCTTATCTATGGTGATGATCACTACATGAAGGATTGTCCCCGACGCGTCAAGGTCACTAAGTTCCTTCAAGGAGCTCCAAAACCACCTGCACCGACCATTTTGTCCCAACCCTTCCCGTCTCAACAACAGGCTCAGTTGGTCATTCATGACCAACCCTCATCTTCTACTACCTCCTATGTTTTGATGTGTACTGGCGATTCTAAGCAGAGCGAAGTTGCACTCACCACTTGAGCCAAAGATTATTATCCCTCTAAGGGGAAGGTTGATGATTTACCCCCTTCCTTGGTACAACCCTCTCCCACGACTCCACCTACCAACGGTCCTCTTCATCTCGAACGACCGAGCCTCGACACAGTTCTGCGACCCCCCCCAAAGGGCGTCGTTTGGAAATCGGTTTTCAATCCTCATGCTCGTGCTACCTAGAACTACAACATTGTTGAAGATCTGGCTCAAGCACCTTCTGTGATGTCAGCCTTCGAAGTCCTTCAGACTTGTCCC
>JASDQU010187823.1:0-13982 GCA_032191745.1 Picea mariana
AAGTTGGTCACAAGTGTCGCAAATGATGTTCGAACATACTTCCATGTCAACGACACTAAGGAGACACTTAGAACATCTCATATTCTTGATTTGAAGAAGGAGAACTGGTTTACTGAATTCAAATGACTCTTAACACCTGAAGAGAGATCTGAAACAAAGGTTTTGGGGGGGAGCGCTCCCCTATATCAGCTCTATAAGTGATGGCGCTCCCCTACAAGGCTTTAGGGAGCATTATAACGCTCCCCTGCCCCCTCTGAAGGAGCACTACTCATCTTGAAAGTGTTGGCACTCCTCTAAAGCCTACCATGTAGCGCTACAACACTCTGATGCCCCTTATAAGGGAGCACTGCCTAATCTAAGGCAGTAGTTGGTCCGTTGAGAAGAATAAGGGGAGGATCTTTCGAGTTTAGGAGGCAGTTGTGTTCGAATTCTTGGTTTCATCAAGAGATCCCTGATCTACGGAGGAAGTTCCCAACTTGTTCTAAAGATAACTCAAGAGGTTAAGCTCCTCTTAACCTATAAAAGCAGGCTCTATGATGGTGGAAAGGGGTAGGAACTGCTGGTATGAAACTTATGATCTTAAAGAAGACACACAGTCAGCCAAAGGAGAGTGATCAGTGAAGCTGATGCTACTTAGGTTGTGGATCTTTCAGGCAAGGGTTAGACAAAGAGGACTCGACGAAGCTATCGCATTCGCATCTACGATTGTAAGTACTGCTGTCGTTATTCTCATCAATATGACACGCTTGGCCTGTTTCTTTCTAGTTTGTGTATAATGTCACATGAACTTATCATTAATTGATAGATCTATTTTCAAGCTAATATCAATAGAGTAGGAAGTGGTCGTATCTGGTTTTGTCCACAGGATCCAGTGAGAAGCAAAGGATCGAAGCGCAACTAGGAGCGTGTAGGGACAAACGTCGATAAAAAGGTACTTCTGTTATCCTTCCTTCCTGTGTGTTAGCTTGGATAGATTTGAAAGGAAGTCAGTGTCCACGTTAAGCATTTTCTGTCTAGAGTTAGGGTCAATCTCTTAGAGGTGATCTACCTGTCCGCAGGGAGGTTTTCCTACAATAGACTAATCCAATCATTCTTCTAAATACTTTGATCCTCTTTTGTTGCTCAGCTCCTGTTTTGCCATGTGTCCCTTTGGAGCTTGTAGTTGTCCTCTGGATGTCAACTGCTACTTCTGTCATTTACTCCATCGTTAACTTATCCAATATTGTTGGCCTAGTCTTCCTAGATCCTTGGTGTTTGCTGGTAAACTTCCTTGTGTATCAACTCTGGGTAGTGCACCTTAAAATGTAACAAGGAGAGAAGGTAGGACCTCTGTGTTGTATGTGTGTAAATTGGCTCCCTGTCAAATATTATCAACACCTATAGGTAGCTCCATTGTGTTGCACCCATATACCAATTCTGACCTCTGTGTAATATTACGCAGCACTTTACGTAGCACCACTGTGTGCAACTTCTTTTATCTGTAAGATATTACGCAACACCTGTATGTAGCACTACTTATGATGCGTTTGCATACAACTTTGGGTATCCTTGCCAGAATGGAGCGTCTTTGAATCTAGTACATGTGTAGTCTCAACAGGATTCTTTTCGTCATTTTCTTCCATCTATACATGAGTTTCCTTACATGTTTCATCAACCTTCTCAAAACCTTTTCCTTTATGCTTCTTCTCTTGCGCAACAACCTCTTCTTTATTCTTCATAGTTTTTTCACAATATTTCACAAGGATTTCATCTTTCCTCTCCAAAGGTCTTTTGGTACTTTTACCCTTGATTTTCTGTACAGGGGTTTCTTGTTTTTCTTCTACATATTTTTCAATGCCTTTCCCTTTCTTCTTATGCATAGGGGTTTCTGGTAAAGACTTCTCTTTGAGAACCCCCTTAGGAGTTGATGACCTAGTGAAAGGTCTTTTACCCTTGATTTCAACTGCTGGAGGAGGGGAGGGAAAGATAAGCTTCTTCCCCTTTTTAGATGTCACCTTGGTAGAAGAAGGAAATTATTCTAACCCTAGTGGAGGTGGTGGTGAGAAATCTCTGTGTGGAGAAGGACAGAATTCCTCCTCAGCTTCCCTGACCTGCTTTTTGATCTTTGAAATAGGGGCTCTTCCCTTTCTCTTCTTGTTGATCCCTGCTTTAGTACTAGTAGGTGATGAAGGACCTGTGATGTGTGATTGGGGAGTAGGTGTTGGGTCCATCTTGAAGTGAGAAGTAACCAAAAAATTCTCCTAGGAAATCTCTTTCTTTCCCAACTCTTCAGAGACAAGCATCCTGATAAGTCCAAAGTGGAAAAGACTAGAATACACATCCTTAGGTTTGGCTTGAACCCTATCTGAAATTTTACCTATATTTCTCAGCAGGTAATAAGGAACATTCACCTTAACCTTACCAGTAAAATGTAACAACAACCTTATGTGGTAATGATACAAGGTGTGAAATATCCCTTCACAACTAAAATATCTCTATATAATTTTCAACATTTTGTCAAATTGGTTGATCAACTAATACTTTGGAATACTCTTAGATAATGCATTGGCTCCATATTCAGGCTTAAAGAGATGTTTAACAAAGGGTGAAATCAATACCATGGCCTTAACCATTTTTATCCTGAAATGGGGATCCCTGTTGCAGCTGAGATGAAGGCTTCAGTTACCTCAAATTCCAAATCTCCAACTCTGGTTTTCTTGCCATCAAAATTTAATGCAAATTGTTTTTCTACTTCTGGGTGGCCTCTCTCCATGTTCTGGTAGAAAGAGAGGCATCATGCTCTTCGAAACATCTCCCCTACCATGGGTTCTGTGTCAAAAAGGCACATGTTCACAGGTTCTATTCGAACTATCTTTCCACCTTTGTGTGCTTACATCGACTGAGGGGTCTCCATGACTCAAAATGAGGGTTCTTAAGAGGCTTAAGGGATGCTATTGACAAGAAAGATTCAATTCAGTTTTCAAAAGAAAAAAGATGGCCCTCCAAATTAACAGTTCTTAGAAAAATATCTTGACTATGAGAAATGGACCTTCAGACTTATATAGGCTTTGAGAGTGTAGACTGTGAAAAGGTAATCCGAAAATGACTCTTTGTACAGGATGAAAGGAAGCAAAGAATAATCACAGAATGTTTGAGAAGCGCCTCTGCGTAGTGCAATGCATACACAGAGGATAGTCCATTGCAGTCTTGCGACTTTCAAAGGCTATAACAAACAACAGTAATCATACCATGGATGCGAGTGAGGGTGTTTACAGGTATGAAAATATGGCTCCCCTACTACCCTACCATCTTAACAAACTGAAACCCGAGCACAAATCTCCTATGAAAATTAATATGCAAAGGAGGTTGCGCAAGATACCTCTGAAGTCGACATCTGGTGAGATCCTCAGCGCAATATTAGGATGAGATTGAGGAAACTTCGTCCCTGAAATCTCTCACATCATTATATTTAGTTGACATGTGGTCGCTTGATCCAGTGGATCAAATTTTGCTCAAAATTCAAAGTGCTCGGAATCACTTCAAATCGAACGAGAGCGTAGGCCTCATCATTACAAACCCAACAAAACTCGTTTGGGTTCAAACAAACATCAGGAGCGAGAGATATCATGTTCTGTTCAAAATGACAAACAGACAAAAAAAGGGGTGTTGACTGTACAATCCATACAGTCCATACGGATATTGATGTGGCAGGTCATACGACACATGGCAGGCCGTTATTTGGATAGTTGGTATGTGACATGGCATGTTTGCAGCGAACAGGATGACGACATGTGGCCTAGTCAATGGCCGCCATGTGTCATATATCTATTGGTTTAAAATTATGTCGTTGGCCGGAGTTGACCCTGCGACCTCCGGGCAAGGGGGAGAGACTTGGCAAGAGATACCAACCGGTGCGCCACTAGTTGTTCCTTGTAATATATATGGAAAAATATATTTAAATGTTTGCATATTTGTATAGTTTGGTGCGCGACCAGGCCGGGGCTTAGCCCCGGCCCTTGGTCGCACATTGTATTACATATGACCCAATGCTATACCATTCTGGCGTGCACGCGGTTGTGTTTTGTTCCAACGGTTATAAAAATGACCCGCCATTTGTCCTTTGACCATTGGCTTGTGGAACGGGAACCTATGTTTATACTAGCGCGTGGTCGCATGGGTCATACGACCTTGCCCTTGACGGTTAGGGGCTAGGTGCACCCGTAACTGTCCTACAGTTTGTACGGTTAGCGCGGTTGCATCTGGTGCTAAGTTTTTATGCTTAAATATGCGTGTGGGCTAGTTTGAGCCAACAAGGGTGTGTTTTGTAGATGCAGAGACAACAAGTTTGAAGGGGGACTTCCAGGAAGCCTATCTTCTTCATTTTTTTGCCAAACGAGGTGCCGAAAAGCCCAGCTAGGGGTTTTTGGACGTTCTGAATACATTGGAGCAGTCTATTTGACATTTAGAGCATTGTAAAGCACATTTTTAAGGACTTTGAGAAAATAATACAAATGATCCATTGGAAGCTGGAGCAGGAGATGTAGCCCAAGAGAGGGGTGAACTCCTTTATCATTTGCTGTGTTATGTGTTTTCTATTCACTGTTTTTGCTGCTGTGTTATGTGTTTTCTATGAGTAAATCCTATTAAATTTGTGTTGCAAAGTTGATCCATTTTCATTTTAACACATAAAATTTAACTTGCAAATATTTTCAAGAATACAAGTCTTCTTCATTTTTAGATTATCGCTTGATCGAAACTGGAAAACTTATGTAGCACAACACTGCTGAACTTTTCAAATTTGGAAACCATTACTAAGGATCATAAATGCAAGATATTTTGAAATCACTTCAACCGAATTCTGGCAGTGAAAACAAGGGACATGGTATCAGTCGTGGAAATCATGCTTTGGAGTGGATAAATGATAAGTGTGATATGCACTATGGAACTGCCTACTGAGTGGGCAGCGCTTCCAAATCAAAAAATGATTGGACATGTAAGTGGGGATGATGAGGCATGCATGTGAGGTCATGAGTGAGGAGAGAGGTGTGTCACATCAGCCTGATCATGGGAGGTATCAACCTAGGGATGAATCACGAGAGGGGACATAAAGAATAGACCATGAGCTAAAAAGGGTTTAAGGATAAAAAATTGAATTGGCGATCAACAGATGAGCCATGACTCAAAGGTTTAGTTATCTAAAGGGTTCCTATCAAAAATAACATTAAAGGGATGAGAAATTTACTTTAAGGAAAAAAAAATAAGAATTTAAGGCTTTTAAAAATGATAAAAACAAACTAAAAGACCCAAGGTGACTTAGTGTGATAACAAAATCTTTTCAGATAGCTGTTGGAATAGAGAAGAGGGAATTATAAAAATTAATTAGTTCTTGCTCTATTTATTCATGCTCTTTAATAATATTAACTTGGTTGTCTCTGATGAAATAAATATTGTTGTGTTGATGCCTTTGAATCATCTATCTATAATTTGTTTTTGAGTTTTTATCACCTGCTTTGAGCCATCTAATCCAAGATTTTTGTTTCCATAAAAAATCCTCCTGTCTTTGTTGAGCTTCAAGTTGGGTTTGGAGGTGTGCTTATTTATTTATACTTTTCTTCATTCGTCCTTCTGAGATGGTGGCAAGAGTTGAATGATGTCTTTGAAGTGTTGATATTCTTGGTCTAATCATCTGATGCCCCCTCTCTTTTTTGCAAGGGAAGTGATGATGTTGAAGTCGCCCCCTATAATACTATGGTTGTTTTCAATAATGGGTTGAATGTTATAGATTTCATTTAAGAAGTGAAGTTTGGATGTTGGAGATTGAGGACCATAGACATTGGTAAGATACCTTGACTCATAGGAACCTATCAACTGAAATATTGTTGTAAGAGTGTGCCAAGAGGAGAAAAAAATAGATATCACTCGACTATGAATAGGTTCCAAAGGAGAGCCAAACATCTTATGGAACCTTTTGCGTCGATTTCCATAGCTTGTGATTTGAGCCATATTATTTTTGCCAGAGTTGAAAGAAAATTGTTGAGACATTTAGTTTCCTGAATCATAATTATGGTTGGTTGTTCCTTAAGAATTTTATTCTTCAGAAGCATGTTCTTGGTTTGTTCATTCAAGCCTCGAATATTCCAAGAGATTATCTTCATGAGGGGTGTTGGGGAGAACTTATCTGTTATCGGGGATATGTGGTTTGAATTAACCAAAATTTTCCCTAGCTCCTATAGGGGTTGTTTATTGCTTCTTCTTCCATGTTTTTTTTCTTCCCACGAGGATTTAGAGATTTTATTAAAAGAATTAGATTTGATACATAAAGAGGCGACATGGGAGTTCTTAACTTGCAGTGTAGCTTCATGATGGGTTCTACTTTGAGCAATGTATTCCTTTATAAATATAACTTGTTGCTTCTAAATGGAATGGGGATATTCGCATTCACATGCATCAATAATTGATTGGAGATCTAGGTCACCCAGCTCCATCTCATCATCGTCATCATATTCATTCTATTCCAGGTTGTCATCTTCCATTTTTTCATTATCACAGTCAGGATCGAAAGAGTTCGGATCCATTTTTTTGCATCTATTAGCATTTTCTTTTGGATTGGTTGATGGATTGGCTTCCTCCTAAGCACCCTTTCCTGGGTGAGATCCTTGTTGGGGGATGTCTTATTTCCCTTCTTCCATGTTGGAGAGGGTTTCAAAACCATTTTTTGTTTTGAGATTCTTGTTGGGTTGAGAGGGAGCATAGTTTCTTTGATGCCATATTTTGGATGTGACTTTTTCAAAAGCTATGAGTCCTTATGGGGGGGTGCTTGCATGGTTTTTGGTTGCGGATTCAGTGGGAAATACTAAAAAATGTGGACATGTTCTTGGCACCTTTTGCAAGGAAAGGGTATGTGTTCATAGTAGAGGGTTTGTGTCCATTCATTTTCATGGTAACTGAGATAGATTGAGTCTAGTAGGGATTTGGATAGATTCATGTAGACATAATTTATGGAATAGGAATTTTAGCAGGCCTACTTGGTTATCTCAGATATTTGTACAAAGGTTTCGAGAGTGTTTCCAATTCCTTCTAGTAATTATGCATCCCAAAATTCATGTGGGAGATAATAGAGACAGATCCAAACTTGATCATCAATGAAATTATCTTTTTCATGGTTGAATCTTTTTTTCCAAGGTATGAAGTTGATCTAGGTGGATATTGGTGGCCACCCACCTATTCCAACTGGCTCCTCTTGTTAGCTTTTAGTTCAACACGTTCTTTTGTACTTCTTTGTAATTATGGGTTCTACACTTCTAGGGTTGTATGAAGCCTTACATATGTTCCAGGTGGATACTAGTGGCCTCTCACCTAATCCAACTGGCTTATTTTGTATGTTTTCATGTCAACACATCTTGTTGTACTTCCAGGGCCATTTTGGAGCCCTAAATAGTGTTTTTTTAGCTCAACGCAATCAAAATGTAGACGAAGTCAGAGTTTGACGGCATAATGTGTATTTCTCTAAAATACCTTTCCAATGGGATATCACACGCCTAAAACAAAGGTCGTATGCAAAAGTTACGACCACGGGAAGTTGAGGTACCAACTTACCCATAGTGTCCCACATGACGTTTGGCATTTCACCTCCCAGGGTTAGGTTTTTGGATGTCTAGGGTTTTGGCATTCATGAGTAATATTAAAAGGGCCTCTATAGCTTCATTGTAATCATTCTCCCCAGACAGATGCGCATAGAAGCCACATCTCTTCTCAGTGATAGCTACCACCATTAGAGCAAGTGTTTCAATTCTGTAGTTTTACAGTTTCATCCTATTTCATTTATTCAATAGAAGATATTGTTCACATGATATTTGTGTTGTTCTTCATATCTCTGTGTTTATTGTATTCATTATGTTAATCAGTTCGTTCCGCTCCTAAATCTGGATCAGTGGTATCAGAGTGGTCTGCTCTTCATTTATTATTCTTCGTGCATGTCCCTGACAAGATCTATGTACAAGAAGTTGGTACTCGAACCAATCAAACCATTGCAAGATTGGTCATGTTGAGCCTGACAACAACCCATGGGAGATGGAAACAAATATGATGGAGTAGGAGATCCTTTTAAAATGTTGCTTGAGGAAACCCTTGCGCGACAAAGGAATGAAATGATGGACAAATTTGCGTAGATATTTTAGTGGTTTCCCACAGGAGAAGCATCTTCATCAAGCAACCATGCAACCCCCTTCAAGGTATAGGTAAATTTTGATATTCCATTATTTGAAGGACTGATAGATGCAGATGTTGTAGATAAATGGTTGAATCTACTTGAAGGGTATTTTTTGGTCCATAATTCTTTTGATAGGGAAAAGATTACTTTTGCACTCCTCAAGACCGTCCCCCATGTTAAGGACTGGTGGGACACTTAATCTGAGAAAAGGGCCATACAAAAATATGCAATATTTGTGGTTTCCCCTACATGGGATTCCTTCCGGGATGCCATTAAATAACAACACTACCCTGTTGGAAGCTACGAGGACCAATACACTAGATGGACCACCCTTCTTCAAGAAAGGGACCAGAGAGTACCAGATTTCACCAATACTTTCCATACCTTGCGCACCAAGTTGGGTATCAAAGACTCTGAGCAACATCTGGTGCTCAAATACCATGATTGTTTACATAGATACATTCAAACAAAAATGTAGTTTCTGGACATTGCCTTATTGGGTACGACTTATATATATGTTGTCAAGATCAAGCAGAAATTTAAGAAGAAGAGGTGAGAGTTTGGATCTGAAAACTCCTCACAACCAAAGTAGGGAAAATGAATCCCCAACCCACACAACAAGGGACATAGAAAACATGGCCACTCTTAGGACAACTTGTCCAAGCCATAGAATTAGAAGGGAAATGAGAAGACAAAGAAGGACACGAGAAAATGATGTGAATACCATAAAATCCCTTGGAACAACACTAAAGAATGTCTCTCCAAGCATTCACCTATGGTCGAGCTGAAGTATTATGAGTCAGAGGATGATTCTGATTCTGAATAAAATCTATAAGTAGGAAAGAGGATTATCGATTTTGAACCCAGTGCATTTTCGCAACCACCAAATTCCATCCAGCCAAACTAGAAGAACCAGAGGAAGGGGAATGTCTCTTTCACTCACAGATGTGGTTAAAGGGGTCTCTCCTTCATTTCATTATCGATATCGACAGTCAGAAGAACCTGATTTTAGTAGAGGTCTTCAAGCAGCTGGACCTGCCGACAAAACCGTACCTACAACCCTACACCATCGGCTGGCTTCACCAAGGAAGAGATCTTTGTTTCATCTAATAGTGTCATCTTCCCTAATGGAAAATGATGAAATCAAGTGTTATATTTAAGAGCTTCTTCAAAAGGGGCACATCAGACTCAGATCCTCCCCTTGCGGAAGCTCGATTGTACTGGTGTAGAAGAAGGATGGGACCTGGCGACTCTGAATTGATTACAGAGCATTAAACAAAATCATAGTCAGAAACCGGTACCAAATTCCCAGGATTGATGACCTTCCTGACCAACTCAAGGGGGAAAAATTATTCAGCAAGATTGAATTAAAGTATGGTTACCACCAGGTTCCCATCGAACCAACTGATGTTTGGAAGACAACTTTCAAATCTAAAGAAGGTATATTTTAATGGTTGGTCATGCCCTTTGGCCTAACCAATGTACCAACCACTTTCATGAGGTTGATGGATGATGTATTGAGACCCTTCACCAACTCTTTTGTGGTGGTATATTTGGATGACATCCTTATCTTCAATAGAACTTGGGAGGAGTACATGTGGCATATTCAACACGTTTTGAGCACTCTGCATCAACACAAGCTATATGCCAACTTGGAAAAATGTTCATTTGGCATGAATAGGGTCCAATAATTGGCCTACATTGTTGATGAAAATGGGGTACATGTCGATCCCACTAAGATCTAAATGATTTGTGACTAGACAGTATCGACCACACTAACTGAGCTTCTGAGCTTCTTGGGATTGGCCAATTTATACCGATGGTTCATGTTGGGATTCTCCCATATTGCATGGGACCTCAGCCATGTGACCAAGGGCAGTGACAGGGAAAATTTTGTGTGGGGAAAGGAACAACAACGAGCATTTGATGATCTGAAGCATCACTTGTGCTAAGCTCCAATACTCTCCTTTCCTGATATGCAACAATCATTTGAGATTGAGACTGATGCATCTGACTATGTTGTAGGTGCAGTTCTCACTCAACATAGTCATCCAGTGGCATACCATAGTGAGACACTCTCAGATATTGTCCAGAAATACCTCACCTATGACAAGGAAATGTATTCCAATGTACAAGCCTATCATCAATGGAAACATTACATTATGGGAAATGAGACAATCATCCACACTAATCACAAGCCTCTAAATTTCATACAGAAACAAGGGAAGTTGCAGAATGACCGCCATCAGAAGTGGTCCACCTACCTGCATCAGTTCCATCTCAACATTAAGTATAGAATACGGAGCACAAATCGTGTCATTGACTGCATCAGTTGACCTCCCATGACTTCACTCACCACTGTGCTCCTTTCATGTGGACATGAGGCATATGAGTGGCCCCAACTTTATCAACACGATCCAGACTTCGCCACCACCTATCACCTCTTGGGTACAGGCATGATTGTCACTGATTTTCACATTTAGGATGGGTTGTTATGCCATCTAGGACATCTTTGTGTTCCTTCAAGTGAGCATCAAAGATGATTTGGGAATCCCACTACAGTCGGATGGCATGCCATTTTGGCATGGAGAAAACTGTGGTCGTTCTCCAGAAAAAATTTTATTGGCCAAAATTTTGACAGGACATCGACAAGTATATCAGATATTTAACTACCTGTGCCATTGCCAAGCCATCCATAAAGAAGCAAATCTTATAAACCCCTCTTCCTATCCCCGAGAAGCCTTGAGAATCCATCTCTATGGATTACATGTATGGCCTTCCATCCACCAAGAAAGGAAATGATTGTGTATTACATGTATGGTACCAAGAAAGGCCTTCCATTCAGATGATTGTGCACATCCTGCGCATGTACAACTCTAAGAATCTGCATACATGGGATGAGAGTCTCCCCTATGTTCAACACATTTACAACCGATCTCTCCATAGCTCCACCATCCATAGCCCATTTCAGGTGGGATTGGGATTCCAACCCTTGGGTCCCATTGATGTTTCACTACCCATGGAAACCACACCGACAAACTCTTCCCATGTTCAGTATGAGACTGACAAAGACATCTGATTCATTGAGTGGATTCAACACATCTACCAACAGGTCCATGAGATTTTTCATAAATCCAATGTTAAGTACAATCAATGTCATGATCAACATAGAGTACCACACCAATTTTAGGTTGGAGACAAGGTCTGGTTACACTTGCAGAAGGAGCATCTTACAGGGCCCCATCAGAAGCTCCTCCCACTTCTCTATGGTCCTTACACCATCACCAAGGTTGTGGGTAAAAATTATTTTAAGCTCCACACTCCACCATTCCTTGGCTTGCACCCAATGTTCAATGTGGACCTCCTTCAACCATATTTTCCACCATTATTGGACACCTCAGAGATCACATAACAAATGAGACCAACCGAGCTCAACCCTGATTGCATGGAACATGCATCCAATGATCATATAGTAGACACACAGGTCAAGGGCACTCTCCAGCATAGGATCCACCTTTATTGGGTTGTCAAGGTAGGGAAACTACTACACCAAGGCAAGTGGCTCACCCAGGGCCAAATCCAACAGAAGTTTCGTCACTTGATGGGGGAACTCAACGCAATCGAGAAAATTGCTTCCTAAGGGGGGAGGATTCATCCAGGTGAATATTGGTGGCCACCCACCTATTCCAACTGGCTCCTCTTGTCAGTTTTTAGTTCATCACGTTCTTCTGCGCTTCTTTGTAATTATGGGTTCTACACTTCTGAGGATGTTTGAATCCCTACACATCTTCTAGGTGGATACTGGTGGCCTCTCACCTAATCCAACTAGATTATTTTGTATGTTTTCATGTCACCACATCTTGTTTTACTTCCAGGGCCGTTTTTGAGCCCTAAACAATGGTTTTTTGTCTCTCCACAGTCAAATGTAGACAGAGTTAGAGTTTGATGGTGTAATGTGTATTTCTCTAAAATACCTTTCCAACGGGCTATCACACACCTAAAACGGAGGTCATATGCAAAATTTACGACCTTGATAATTTGAGGTACCAACTTACCCATAGGGGCCCACATGACTTTTGGCGTTTCACCTCCTAGGGTTAGGTTTTAGGATGTCTAGGGTTTTAGCATTCATGAGTAATATTAAAAAGGCCTCTAGAGCCTCATTGTAACAATTTTTCTTAGACAAATGCATGTAGCAACCACATCTCTTCTCAGAGATAGCTACCACCATTCAAGCAAGTGTTTTAGTTCTGCAGTTTTACAGTTTCACTATATTTCATTTATTCAATAGAAGATATTGTTCACTGGATATCTGTGTTGTTCTTCATATCTCTGTGTTTATTGTATTCAGTTTGTTAATAAATTTATTCCACTCCTAAATCCAGATCAAAAGTGAAACCCAACAAATTTAAAATGAATACAGATTATTAAAATATGCTTACCACAGAATAACAAAGATACAATAAAAATGGTTTTCTATTCAATAACGAAATAAGTTGAAACTGTAAAATGCAACGAAAAACAATATTGTTGGGATGGTGGCAACTTGTCTCTAAGAAGAGATGTGATGGATGCGCTCATTCACAATAATATGATTACAATGAGGCTATGAAGGCATTTTTACAATAAACAGGAATGTCAAAAACCCTAGACATCCAAAAACCTAACCCTAGGAGATGAAGCGCCAAAAGTCATGTGGACCCCATTTGGATAAGTCAGTACATCAACTTCTCAGGGTCATAACTTTTGCATATGATATCTGTTTTAGGCACACGATAGCCCGTTGGAAAGGTATCATCAAGGAGATTCATTTTGGGGGCTCAATCATGCCTTTGACTATAAATGAGAATCTTGATCCTGAAAAACCTTCATTTAGGCCCTCAAAATGGCCCCGAAAGTTAAAACTACTAAAAATAGTAAATTCCAAAAATTGCCAAAAAAATGCTTTGAGTGAGTTGGCAAAGGTGGGTGGCCACCGATATCCACCTGGATCAATCCTCCCTCCTTAGAAAGAAATGGTCTCCATTGCATTGAGTTCCCCCATTAGATGAGGAAATTTCTATTGAATTTGGCCTCGGTTGAGCCACTTGCCTTGGTGCAGGAGCTGCCTTGGTTCAATGACTCGATAAAGATGGATCCTTTGTTGTTGAGTGCCCTTAATTTGTGTGTCCAAAATATGATCATTGGATTTCGGTTGCATGCATTCAGGGTTGATCTCTGTTGGTGTCAACTTCTCTGCTATCTTTGAGGTGTCCAATAATGGTGGGAAATATGGCTGAAGGACAACTACGTTGAAGACTGGGTGTAGGCCAAGGAAAGGGGGAACGTTGAGCTCAAAAACATTGTCACCCATAGCCTTGGTGATAGTGTACGACCCATAATGGAGTGGGTGAAGTTTTCGATGGGGCCCTATAAGGCGTTATTTCTACAAGTGAAACCAAACTTTGTCTCCCACCTGAAACTTATGTGGCACCCGATGTTGATCATGGTGTTGCTTATACTTGGCATTAGACTTCTATAAAACATCCTGAACCTGTTGGTAGATGTGTTGGATCCACTCAATGAACCAGGTGGCTTTGTCAGCTTTTGGTGGAGCAGGGGATGATTCGATCAAGGTGGTCACTAGGGGTAGTGGCGCAACATCCATGGGGCCCAATGGTTGGAATCCCAAACCCACCTAAAAGGGGTTGTGGCCAGTTGAGCTATGAAGGGATCAATTGTAGCTATGTTGGACATAGGGAAGAATATCATCTCATGTGCGAGGGTGTTTTGAATTTTACATGTGCAGAATATG
>JASDQU010187825.1:0-20648 GCA_032191745.1 Picea mariana
TTTCCTAAAAAAATCATTTTCCTTCATCTCATTATTCCACAATTAAGCATGGGTTCTCTTACTCCGCAAAGCGTCTTCCCGTGAGGGCTTTCACCATAAGGGGACCACTTTGGATTTCATCCATATTTACTTCTTATCAACCATGACAAGACAATAATGAGTCATCTTTACATCAAACAATATTGGGTCCATTACCCAAAACTTTGTGCTGCAGGTCTTTCTTCAAGGGTTGACATCAATGACAACCAACCTTAATCAACAGTAATGGCTCTTGTCGGACTGAGTCGTTTCCTATTTTATCTACTCCATGCGTAAATATGTTGATGTTCTGTCCTTCATCCCTTGCTTCAGCTGAGATCCATTGAACATTTTTATTGTTCTGATTCCTCTTTTCCTTGATCTTTACTAATAGTGTCGGACATTCTTCTGTATCATGGTTTGATGCGTGACAATACATACAAGTTGTTTGTGGAAGTGGACATTCCCTTGCATAGTGTCTTGATTGTTGACAATTGTGACATACCATTGGCCCTCTATCTCTTTCGAAGCCTCCTCTCGCTCTTCCTCCCCTTCTATAGCCATCTCAATCTCCTCTCGGCGCATTATACTGAGGTGCCTAATTGTACTGCGCGGTATTGTACTGAGGTTGCATTGTGTTGTACTGTGGTTGTGCAGTATTATATGGTTGTTGTGTAGTATTATACTACTGCTACAAAGTGTTATACGGGGCTGGAAGTTGGTTAAATTGTGGTTTAGCTTACCAAGTCATCATTTATGCCTGCACCCTATATGCGTCTTATGTCCTCTCTCGCATCAAATCCATACAATCTTTGTTGTCATGTCCCACTGACTTGCAAAAGTTGCAATATGAACTCTTTGGGACTATATGGTATTTCTGCATCATTGGGAAATGATACAGATCATGACCTAGTTTCTTACATATTTGGCACCATAGTCCTCCTGTTGGTAATGGATTTGGCATTCCTGCTGCCATGTACTGCGCGAATGTTGGAAATTCGTTCTTGTGGTGTCCTTTCATCTTGCATGTGGTACACCAAAAAAATTCTCGTATGTCCGTACATTTGTTCTGGTTTAGCTGGAATGTTAAGTTCTTTAAGTCCTCCTTCAGCTCTTCAATGGTTGGGTCCGTCTGCTGATATTGGTTTTCTTCCAGTTGCAAGGTTGGCTGCAGAGCCTCTGCCTGTGTCTGAAACTTATGTTGTCGCAATGGGTATTTCAAGTGTGGTAGCAGTGAATTGATGAACATATGCTTATGTTGCATATCGGTCATGGGATGTTTAACTTACCTTTCAGTTGCTTGAATCTCTGATCAATATCCCATACAGATTCTACTAGTTTCTGTTTGATTTCTATCATCTTGTTCATGTACTGATCTTTTGAACTTGGCTTCTGGAACTCATTTATCAACAATTTCTTGATGTCCACAATCATTCTGGTTGTCCTTGGTGGATTGTTTGTATCTAAACTCATATACCAATCTAGTGCGCGATCCCTTAGTGTAATCGCTAGCTGTGCAAGTTTAGTATCTTTGTCTGTGATCTGTTTTTCTTCCCGAATATTCTCACAGATAAACAAATTTTTTTTCGGGTCCTCCGACGCTTCTCCTTTGAATACTGGTATCTTGATGGTGGGATTGTGTCCTGCCATCCTGAATGTTGAACTACTACCTCCGCACGGTCTATATACTTGACTAGTGCTTCTTGAACTGGCTCCTCCAGTTGTTGTTCCTTATGTAGATGTACTTATTATTGTCTTTATTCTCCCGAAATTTAGTTGTCTAAACAATGGTGTTCTCTTTGGTGTATTGGTCGCACATGGGTTTATGGGTTCCACACTGACATTAATATGGATAGGATTGTTACCTTCTCTTCCCTCTCTTGGACCTCTCATCTTTCTTTCATATGTTGTGCGCAGGATTTCCTCCATATTCTCCACAGCCCAGAGGTCCTCTACCTCTTCTTCATCACTTGCCAAGCCTTCCCTCGCGACTACGACTCTCTTCTTAGTATTCACCTTGTATTGCTAGGGTACTCCACTACGCATCTTTCTAGTTGTCACCATGATCCGCTTGATCTGGTTGTCGTCCATCATGATTGGGTCTAAGGGTTCCTCCTTATTTCCCTTATCCATTCCTCCTTCCATTTCTCCTCTTTCTTCCAGTGCTTCCCCTCTTCCCCCATGAACGCAGGGAAGTTTAGTTGTCTGACTCCATTGTCATTACCCCTTTTTTATACAAAAAGATCTTAATAGAAGTATACAACGATCTAATATACCCCCCTCGAGGTCCATGTATAAATTGTTGCTCTGTTGCACTGTACGACTTCGCTGTATCATCTGCAAACTCTGTTATAAAGCTTGCTACATTACTGTTAAGCCAAAATTCTACTGCACGGGTGAATTTGTTGTTCACCTGCTGTAACTACTCAATCTGTACTAAGGTCCACTCTAACTATCGGACCCAATTCATTGCGAGGTTATCCTTTAGCCTTAATATCCACTCCTGTAATAAGTGTGTAAAATCACGTAAAAAGACTTCATGTAAATCAGTAAACACGTATTTCTCAAGATATTTGCAGGGTGTTACTCTAGGGTTTTTGTTATATTTTTGTGCAAACTCCAGCTCCTTTGTCTTCAGCTAGCTTTCAATCTCTACTTTTGTGGCATTCCATGGTCTCAACATCCCCTTCTAGCGGATCATTCATTTCTCCTTCTCATCGTCTGTTTCAGTATTCTCTTGACCCGTCTTCCGCAAATGTTACGTATCTTTTAACAAATATTCAACAGATCCCATCTACTTAATTCTCTACTATTCCAACCAATGGAAATGAAACCATTTGTTGGTTACTATTTATTTATCTGAGTTTATATCCTTATCTTGAGTGACCCAAGGTTCATGTCTGTTTGGGGTCCCAACAAAGCCTCTAAAACTATCGGCCCTCCTGGTAAACCAGAAGGCAACGCAGCGTACAGAGTGCACTGCACAGTCTCACCCGAGATAGTCTTAATGGGTGGCTGCAATACTCATGTGTTTTCAGCCCAGGATTAAGTGGGGATCTGGGAAACATGCATTGAGGGTTCTACTTAACTTATTAATGCAATAAACTATCATTCACGATTATGCATGAAATATAGTCAAATCATTCATTTAGTAAATCAACAACTATTGAAGATAGTAAAGAAACACATGCATTCAATCACATGACACATGTTTTACCGTGGTTCACCCCCCCCTTGGGCTATGTCCACAAATATCTGGCTCTTAGCTCTTTTATTATAGTAGTTCCAAAACTACAGCGCTGCGCGCTTTACAACTCTTCTCAGTCAGGTTGAGATCTATTATGAGGCAGATTAGATCGCACCATGCTCCTTAGCCTGCAATCTAACCCTCAATATCTACCCTCCTTACTTCTCTTCAGCTCAACAACTTACAAAATTAGGTCATATAGAAAAATATCATGACTAGCTATCAAAACAAGACTACTCTAATTCCTTGCTCTTCGGTCCCCTCTCTCTCTTTGCTAAATCCACTCATTTGTCTCTCTCTATGAGACCTAGATATGTATATTTATACGTTTTTGGCTCGCCAGCCATTACAATGTATTGCCAAAACCCTAACCCTAACGTCGTTAGGTCTTCCATGCGTGCGCGTTTGATGTTCTTCCTTCCAGCTATCACTTTCCTCGTGCATGTCTTCTTTCCCAAAATAGCCTTTTCTCAATGTAACGTTCATGGTTTAAGGTAGAAAGTGGAAGAGACAACAGGCGGTTTGATCAGAGAGCTTGGCAATTGAATGGCATAGACAACTCATTTTGTAAGTTCCCGACGGGTAACTATATGTACTAATTTCCCTCAATTAAATTGTCAACCCAGGGTAAGTAAACTTAGAGTTGTGGCACAGTATGAGCCAAGGCAGAAATAAAAGATAATGGAAATATTAACTAGCTGAGGAGATGGTTTACCCTAGATATCAACACTCTTTTCAACTTACAATTCTACTTTTAAAAAATGACTTTTAAAATCTATTTAAACAATATATTCTATGTTAAATATACAAAGCAACCTTTAACTAATGAGATTCAAGCAATCTAGGACTATGAACTATTTAATCTATCTCTGAATAAGCAAATAAAAAATAATATATCTCTGAACTATTTAATCTATCTATTCAATCTATTTCTGAATAAGAAAACATAAAGTAATCTATCTCTAAACTATTTAATCTATCTATTTAATCTACCTCTGAATGAACAAGCAAATAAGAAAATAAGCAAACAATTTGTCAGAATTATCTTTACAAGTGAACTCTATTCTTAAAGAAAAAACTCACAATTATTTATAGCTTGCAGAGAATAAACACTAATCTACCTAACTGAAAGCAAGAAAAGCAAAAAGTCACAATTATTTCTATCTTGCAGAGAATACACACTAATCTACCTAAATGAAAGCAAGAGTGTTGTGACAGTATTCAAATGTGATGATTGTGTCTACGGTGGTGAATTACATCATGATGGAATCTAACCACTAATGATAATTCAAGTGGAAATAGCTCAATGCTAACTTCTACAGAGAAATGCAGATTATGGATAAGGCAATCTATAGAAAACTTTGCCATCATAAAAAAAAAAAACATTAGATATTATTGGAATCCATATGATCTATAAACTTTGTGCAGAAGAGATTCAACATCAATCATTTTCTCTATCACACTGATACTGGAAAATACTCTGTTCAAAATCAATAATTCAAGCAAACCTACAAACTCATAACTAGTACTAATTAGAAATCATAATTCAAATTCATAACTAGGATAACATTACAAATCAGAACTCAAAATTATAACTAGGATGCTATTGAAAATAATAACTCAATATCAACTTCTATTTTATCATGTTGATGCTAAAAACAAGATTAACAAGTTAAGAAAATCTACAGAGAGTATTTGAAAATTACAACTTAATAAATGAACATTGTCTAAATTGCTACTCTGCAAAGTAATTTACATCTTTATGAAACAGAGAGAAAAAGACATGATAGCATAATTAAACAGCTTCTAAACAAATGAGTTACAACCTGCAAGCAAAGTGTTAAGAATCTAAATATAAACAAGTAAACATGGACTTCCACACATGCTCTATGATACACACACAATTCAGGATGTGAGCTGCAATTTAGAAGAGATATACAATGATATAAATTAAACAAGCAATCTGAAATTAAAGAGATATACACAGTGGATGGGATTAAACAAGCAACTTCAAAATTGAAGAGATATGAAAGGAAAATATACAGATGCAAACATATATTGATATGAAAAACTACCCAGACCACTGGTGGCTCCCCTAGAAGGTCATGGCAATACTTCAATAGGAAAACATAGTGATTGAGTTAACACAACATTGGTATTTATCATCAAAAACAAAGTATACAACAAAATGGAAGATAATGTCTGTGTGTATAAAATGAAATCCTTGTCTTTCTTCATGGCATAGACAACAATATTTATAGATTTATACAGAGCTTGAGAGGTTGACCACTGGAAGGGTCGACACTCTCTAAAAACAGAAATACATTAAATTCGTTTAACATAAAACATCTTTGTGGAATAGCCTAATGTGCTCCACATAGAGACCGTTGCAACCACCCAAGTATGAATGTGTCGAGCTCCATAGTTGGATGGCATGAGTGGGCACAAAACCCATGTTCCTGATTCTCCCATCGAATCTCGTTGATATGCTAACCGCCAACTCCTCTGCACTCCGAGCTCCGGATCGAGTGCCAGATCGAGTGTCGGATGGAGGTCTAGACGAAGAACTGGATGGACGACCAGATCGCAATTTTGATCGGTTGCAAGAAAACAATAAATGTTAGATCATTGTAATCATTCAATTGAAGATGAATTAACATAAAACCATTGAAAAATAATGATTACACATATCTCGTGTTGTTCCATGGAGAATTGATGCACAAATCTTGATAATACCTTTAAAAATGGATAAATAAGAGCATATAATGTATAATTTTTGTATGCAAAAAGGATTTGGCCATTGGAAAAATAGTCAAAACACCAAATCAACATTTCTCCCACACCTAAGAGTTTGCAGGTCCCTTTGCAACAAAAATGAATCACCCGACATAACTATGCTCATGAAGGAGGGGGTGGATTGGCTTTAGAGGATTCTCCCTCATGCCCTGGGGACTTTGTCTTAGGCCTTTTGTGATGTTTCAATTGCATCCTGAGACTATGATTGGTGGTGGTCATATGATCGACCAATCGTTGAAGAGAGTTTACTTTTGCTTGCAGGAGAACATTGTCATGGTGAAAATGTCGATCCATAGTTTCTCGTTCTGCTAATTGTTGAAGCAGCTGAGCATTTTATTGTTGCAATTTCTCAATAGTTCGGGTTTCATCAGATGGCTCAAGAGAGGAAGGCTTGGGCTCCTTGATAGATGTAGAAGGTATATCAACTTTATAAGATGGTGTAGGCATCTGGGAGGAAGGAGTAACAATGTTTTTGTGAGGAAGAATTGGGGTAATAGGTTCAGATTTGACCTCTCTATCGGGCTTAGACTCCTCTGCAAAAACTTCTTTATGTCTTTTATGGGGGCTCTCATGGTTGAGATACAATTGAATAGGATCCAAAGTACTTGGAGGTTTTACATTGGGCTTGCCACTCATACTTGGGGTGCTTATTAGAAAGGATTGCCCCTTGAATCGATTAAATCCTCTCCTCTTTGTAGGAACCGAAGGAAAATCTTGATGAAATGAATCTTGTAGCTTCTTAGGTTTAGAATCGATAGGTGTTGAAGGCAATGGGGAATTATCAACAGGTTTTTTAATTTTTTTACCAGAGGAGGCTGTACGGGAATCAATAATTTTCTTTTCCTTCTTATCAGACAGGGAGATAGTTTGAACTAGAGGTTTTGGAGTTTTTGGAGAGTGAGGATTAGGTGGGGTGACAACCCCTAAATTGACCGATTTATTGCTTGTCTTAACTGTGAGATGGGGATTCAAAAATTGGTAGAGGAAATATCCCCATGTCTTACTCTATTTTGTCAATTCTGATATAACAAGAAATTTAATGAGGCCATGGTGAAATAAATTGTTGTGAGGGTTGGCCAAATTTTTACGGACGTGGGAAGACATTTTCTAGAGGCTTTTCAGGAAATAGAAGGGAAAATTTAGGGGTTTGTTGAATTGAAAATCGGCTAAAAGACAGAAATGACAGGATTTAAAAATAGAGTACTTACCTTCACAAGTGATGATCCTGGTAATTACGATCAGAGGGTTGATCAATTCGTCTTTGATACACTCTTTCGAATACCCTTTTCCTCCAGAAACACTTTGGTATTCGAGATTGAAAACTCTGTTATAACTTGGACAGGGAAATTGATGGTGTTTGAACCACCGATCCCCAACCCATGGAAATTTCATGGCCAAGGCAATGGATTCCTAAGAGACCAAAAAGACTAGAGACCCTACGTGACATAGTCTCCCATCGAACCCGAGAGAGAATTGGGGAGAGACGCCATCATCGTGCCCTTGTAGACTGGCCAAGAATGGTCCCTAACCCGCGTGGAAGAAGATTTCTCTACATGCTGTGAATTCCAAAATGGCCAGTAGCTCAGTGTAGGAGGATGGTTCATAATAGTTGGGCATGATTACAGAGCAAGGGATGATCAGGAGGCTGAAATTGGGTAAAGGGAGAACACGATATAGAAAACAGAGGATGAGCTAAATGAGCAATCGAGGCATAATACCCATTTCTTAATGAAATTGTGATGGAAATGGTTGAATCGTGGGCGAATTCGTCATACACGAACACCATGTGTGATCATAATTGCGTTGAGTTTGAATTTGAATGGTGTGTACTTTGGAGGTAAAAAAAATCGTGTAAGAATTAGATCAATGTCCAAGTCTTCGACTTGGACATTTGATCTTAAAATGCATTTCTAATTTTAATTTGATCACCGAGATGAAATTTGAAAAATACACCATTTAATTCATCTAGTTTATCATTGCAACAAGTGTAATTAATTCGAGCGATCATACCTTCATGCGATCATGATCATTTACAGGGTATATAATACATCATTTGATCCTCCATATGGTACTCCATCCGGTCCTCCTGATAGCACTCCATCCGTTCCTCCTGTGTAAGTGGAAATTATCCCATAGTAAACAGACGTTCACTCATAACACTTAGCTTGGACAATTTCTTGCAAGCATGGTGAACAGGAGCATGGATAGGATAAGATTATCCATTTTTTATTGCCTTGTCATTGATCTGTAACAATACAAACAACTTGTTCCTCTTTTCATGGGCTTGTAATACATATGGCTATGAGCATTTAGCAGTTGTTATCAATATGTAATTGTCACAAGGAACAATTAAGTATAAGCAGTCTTCCATTGTATAAATATAAATATAAATGCACAACAGTCTTATAACACACAAAGTTATGTCAGCAGTATAAAATTTATCATACTAATACAAACAATTGTTGATATAATAGCCTGAGATATTGTAAAAATAATATGAATGAATTTTGACAGAGATTCTACTTCCTCTTCTCATGGATTGTAATACACATGGCGATGTTTATCATTTGTCATATCAAGAAACCCCTCCCCCACTCCTAAGTATTATGACACCTCAAATCAAAGATATAGGGAATCAGTCAATTCTCCCAATAGCCTAAGATTTACAGTTTTCCAAGTGTAGAGAAAAATTTCACACATTAGTTTGACAAGACGGTTAAAATATGGCCCCACCTATAGGACATAAAATTCTACATATAGTTAAGAAGAGGTAGGCGAGAGAGTCTTAGGATTGTCTTAAAGTTAGTTCCCAATGGAAGATTGATGGAGTTCATTTACCTTTGCTTAACCATGCATACTTCTTTTCAACTTTTCCTACAAGTAGTGTCATACATTAGGACAAGTTTTAAGATTTAGGAATTTTATTTATTGTTTTTCAGATCATCACCCTCGCTAGGTAGAATGCCCCGCTACGAGCAAGCATGTTCAGTACTCTGATGGGTTTACCTAGTCATACCATAGGCCGGTACCCGTTGCCAGCAGACTTGTTTAGTATCCTGACGGGTTAGTCTCTTACACCCTTTTACAGCAGAGACTGGTCCACCATATTTTAAGATTTGTGTATAAATATTGTTTTTTGCAAGAAGATGGGGAGGCAGCTCTGAATTCTTTTATTTTGGACTGGGATGGTATTTAAGTTAGTGGATGACTCTTCTTTATGTATTCCTTATAGATTGTCCTAATGTAAGGGATACATAAGTGGGCGTAGCCAATCTAAAGATATGGTATAATCAAGCATTTTTAATGTGTAGTGGATAGTACCATTGGAAAAGAGCATAAAGGTATCTTCAGTCCCTACTCACTTTCTTTTTTTTGAAGTTATATTGATGTTTCCATGGTTAACCGCTAATCAGACCTTCTTGCCACTCTTTCATAAAGATACTTTACTCACATACTCAGGGTTCTTGGGGAAATTGTACGAGTAACCTCTAGGTTTGATAAGACAAGGTGTCACTTCCTTATATCCTCTAGTGGTGGAGGTTATGAGAAACTACCATTAAATATGCCTTGAGATAAAGGAAGATAGAAATCTTGTAAAAATGGCTAATTTAAAGCAGGAAACTTCTAAGCATAATAAAAAGTCATTATCCAATTGATGCTTAAGAAGACAACAGAGTTCAAAAATAGAAACACCTTCTTTCGAAGTAAAATACTTCCCTTTTTGTCTCCTTGGAGTTGTCCACTTGTGGTTAGATAAACACCTGCATAAATCTCTAAAATTGTTTATCAGCAAAAAAAACATACTTTAAAATATTTACATATGTACAATCAGAAATCAAAAAAGTTTCAAGAACAGGGGGAGGGAGAAGAAACTTTTCCATCCACCAAGGCCAATGCATTCAAGTCGATGTCCATTCACTACGAAATAGACATGTCTGTCATCAATTGTTTTTATCTTAACAACCCCATTATCATACATGATAACTACCTCATAAGAACCCAACCATAGAGTGGCAAGTTTTCCTTTAAAAGTTTTGAATCGGGAATCAAACAACAAAGCCCAATCACCAGGTTAAAATTGTTTCTTTTTGATAAATTTATCATGCCACTTGCTCCTCTGGTTTTGAACTAAAATTGTTCGTTGGATAGCATCTTGTCTAATCTCATCCAATTCATTCAATTGTAGGGATCATTGTTTTTGTGCCTCGTCTAGGTCTAATCCCAATTGTGCAACAATATGAAAAGTCCTTACTTGGAATTCAATTGGTATAATTACTTGTTTTCCATAAACTAGTTCGTATGGGGTATGCCTAGTGGTGTTTCTCCAGGTGGTATGATATGCCCACAAATCCTCTGGAAGTCTATCAGCCCAATATCTATGGTGTAATTGGACAATTTTGGTTAAGATAGTTTCCAATACTTTGTTTGTTGACTCTACTTGTCCATTAGCTTATGGGTGATATGGATAAGACTTATGATGCTTTATCCCATATTTTTCTGTTAATTCCTTCATCATCTTAGAAGTGAATTATGTACCCTGGTCTATAACAATCTCATGAGGAACGCCAAAGCGGGTAAAGATATCTTCATAAATGAACTCAAAAACAGATTTTTCAGTAGCCATAAACAAGGCTTTTGCCTCTACCCACTTGGTGACATAATCTATGCAAACCATAATATAATTCTTCTTACGAGACTTGGGGCAAATTGGTCCTACAAAATCAAGGGCCCATTTCTCAAAAGGTTCTATCATAACTTGGGAACATAAGGGAATTTCATTAGTTCATGTGGTTATTCCTATCCTCTGATAGCTACCGCAACTTCTCACATATTTGGTAGCATCCTTAAAAATGCTAGGCCAATAATAACCTGAATGTAAAACCTTATATGTTGTACGATTGTCGGAAAAATGTCCACCACATGGTCCATCATGAAAACTTCATAGGATCTCTGGTATCTCATCTTCTCGGACACATCTACGAATAATCAAGTCTGGTCCAGTACAAAAAAGTTCATGGCCAACCCAGGAGTAGTTATCACTTTGCGTTATAACTCGACGCTTTTCATGAGGTCACAAATGAGCTGGTAACTTTCTAGTAGCCAAATAATTTTCAATGTCTGCAAACCATGGGGTATTTATGGATATGGAAAAGAGATGCTCATCTGAAAAAATATCATCAACAGGAATACTATCACCCTCATGATTAATGCACGAGAGAAAATCATCTACTAAGTTCTCTTTTCCAGGTCGGTTAAGGACGATGATATTGAACTCTTGTAATAACAAGAGCCACCTAGTTACTCAACCATTGGTAATGGGTTTATTCATAAGAAATCTAATGGCAGAGTGATCTATATGTACAAATACCTCATATCCTATGATATAATGGAAAAAGTTATTGATGGCATGGACAACTGCCAAGAATTATTTTTTGGTGATTATATAGTTTATCTCGGCAGGGGACAAGTTCTTACTCACAAAGTAAATGGCATAGGATTGTTGGTCTTATTTTTGTCCTAATACTCATCCTATTGCAGTATCAGAGGCATTGATGGATATGTGAAATGGAAGGGCCCAATTGGGTCCCCTAAGAACTGGTGCCACATATAATTTATATTTTAGAGTCTCAAAGGAGGTTTGTCAATGGTCAGTCCAAATAAAATCAACATCTTTTGTAAGAAATCCAAACATTGTTGCAACAATCTTTGTAAAGTTCTCAATAAATCCTCGGTAGTATCCAACATGTCCAAGAAAGTTTCTTACCTCTTTTTGAGTCTTTGGAGGTGGAAGTTTGACGATTACCTCAATCTTAGGAGGATCCACTTTAATCCCTTTAGATGAAACATGATTCCCTAATACTACTCCTTCAGTCAATAACATTTTACACTTTTCATGACTTCATGATAGATTCATTTCTTGACATTTGATAAGAACTTTCTTCAGATTATCTAGGGTTTCCTGATAAGTATTACCATATACTGTAAAATCATCCATATATACTTCCACACGGTCATGAATGAGGTCAACAAATATCCCTAATACTGCTCGTTGAAATGTGGCAGGAGAATTACACAACCCAAATGGTAGGACCCTATAGGCATAGGTGCCCCAAGGAAAAGTGAAAGTAGTCTTGTCCTGATCCTCAGGTGCTATGAGAATTTGGTTGTATCCGCTATATCCATCTAGGAATGAAAAGTATCACTTCTGTGACAAGGTATGTTGGCCTCGACCAAGTTTTGAGGAAATCTTGGTCAGGTTTGACCACTTTTTGGAATTCAACGCAGTGATCGAGGAAGGAGCACCCAGGCGGAGCTGAGATCACGGATCTCACTTATTTTGTGGGATTTGTGGACCCAAAAAGGGGTTCCTTAGGGTTTTTGTAATGGGTTATGGAATGTCATCCCATGGGTTTACCCATGATTAGGCCTTATTGTAAAAGTATAAATAAGTAAGATTGTAAGGTAGAGGTAGTTGGCAAAGCACTGTAAGAAACTTAGAGAGTGAAGTCTAAGTTGCTAAGTGCAAGAAGTGATGAGTGATTTGTGCAACATAAAGTGTATGCAAGGATCTGTGCTCGATAGAGGAGTGGATTTGTCCTTTGACCTAATTCTGGGAAGGAGGATCTAGTGCTCAATGCACAGACCTCTTGTCCCTTGAAAATATTGGCTCTGTGGCTTAGTGCATAGGAGCAGATGGATGTAAGAGATTGAAGATTAATAAAGAAGACAAAGCAGTTGGTGGACGTAGCCCCACACTGGGGTGAACCACGTACATCTTGTGTATTTGGCATGCTTTATGTTGTGTTATTCACGTTATTTATCTGCTAAGTGCTTTGCTTATTATGTTTGTGAGACAGATATATAGATGCTTAGTACTTCACATGTGTTAAGGATGGATGAATGTTAGATCTCACTCTGTGTTGTGTGGTTGAAGTGTTTAATCTTTACTGGGTCGATCTGTCTTAGGGTTTGTTCTGCGATGTTAATGAAGCTAATGAACTAATGCATCTCATCTTCTAAGTGTTATTTTTGAAGTGTTATAATCACAGATTTATGTCCCAGCTTGGTTACAGACACCCGAGACTTGTAACCTCCCCTGCCTCTACCTCGGGTGAGACTGCATCTACTTCGCAGGTGTTGCAGAAAGGGTCGGTAGTTTTTTTGGTGCATTGTTGAAGCGTTGAACCTTGGGTCTGCCCCTGTTCCAACAAATGGTTCCGTTGCCGAGACCTGAAACTATGGTTGTTGGGAACTAAAGTAAAGAGAAGAGAAGATCTATGCGTAGATCTGTTGTTGTAGTGTGAAATACTCTACTTAACTTATGAATCTCTGTGCTAAGAAGGAAACCTGATATGAAGAAAAGAGGTAAGATCTTAAAAGAGGTAAAGCTTTTTTCTTTGATAAGAGTAAGACAAGTGGAAATTTTTGTTTCGAAAGCATGAATTTAGGTATGTTTAATAGATTTTTTCCTAGTCTGAAAGCTAGGGCGCAGTTGGAAGAAAGAGTTGACCTAAGTGAAGCTAATAGAAATGAAGAGAGATATGTTATTCCTATGCCTAGAAAATTTTTTTGGACTAATAAATGGATTGCAGGTCCAACACTGTGATCCTAGTGCACAGTACATGAGAGGTTGGGGAACTTACAAGAGAAATAGAGGATTGACACTATGTTATAACTGCACAAGACCGTGACATCTTGCTAAGGAATGCCTTGGTATAGGTCCTATTTGTCTTTGTTGTAAAATTGTTGGTCATGAAGTTGAGGATTGTCCAAAGATGATTTCTAAAGTTGAAAGGATGAACATGAGACAAGAAAACTATCAAGAAACTAAAGGTATGTTAGAGAATTATAAAGAGAAAGAATCAGAGAAAGATCATACTATGTTATTACAGTTGAAAGAAACGATGAATGATCACAAAGATGTCAGTTTACCAGAGACCTTGAAAGTAAAACAATGCATAAGTACAAGAATAGGAGACTTCAACATAGATTGTGTCTTAGGCGAAGAAACACAAGTAAATATTATGACAGATGGAACTTGGGAAATTTTGGGAAAGCCTACTATGGTACCTTCATTAGGAAGGATAGGATTGTTTAAGGGAAATATGATAACCTTATGTGGAAGAGTTACTAATGTACCTATTATTATTCATGGAACATCAATAGAAGAGGAATTTGAAGTCATTAAGTTTGTTGAGAACAACGCCCCTTTCCCACTTTTGTTAGGAAAGACCTGGATTGAGAAAGATCAGATCAGAAGGAAAGTAGAGGAATAAGATACAAAAAAGAAAAAAGAAATAACTAAGGGATTTTATAGCTAGAACAATAGATCAACTGATAGAAGAATGAGAGGATAAGTCGAAGAAACAAAAAGCAATAGAATTAGCTAGCAAGATTAAAAGAATGCAAGAAGGTTTGAAAGACCTACCCATGCAAGAAAGAAGAATACCCACCCTGGAATTAATAAGAGAAGGGATATTAACTTCAAATCCTCTGAGAGCACATCAACAGTGCGAAGTCACTATGCTAGGAGAAGATAAGAGTAAAAATGGAAAGAAAACTTGTGAGACTCAGATCATAGGAAAGAAGGCAAGGAAGCTCAGTAAGAAGAAATCCAAGTTGGAAAATCTATAGAAAGTTACAAAGAACAAATGGAAGACTTTGCAAGAGGCATGTTTGCAAGATTTGAACCTCGCCGAAATAGCAGAACTGTGCAGAATGGGACTCCGCCCTAGCGAAGCTATATGACCGTCGAAGGTGCCCCGACCGTTAGAACGACACTCCAGAACAACTAGGAAACACATTTATGGGTGAATGGAACACGTTTGGGACATTGGGACCATGCCATAATGAACAGATTCACATTGATGGAAGTATTCCAACCCATTGGAGGAATCCGTTACAACGCTCGCTTATTTAACCCGCCGTACGCTGCGTCAGGATCACTTTTTGCCACCCATGATTAAAAATGCTAACAAAGAACTGATTGTGTATTTATTTGTGTTATCTGAAGCTAGACCTCACCATCCATTTGTTTACCCCGCCCATTCGCTCGCCTAGCTGACCTATATATTTAAAAGTGATAATGTCGGGCGAACCTAATGCATTAGAGAATTTTGTCGAGGAGATCCTCATGAAGATAATGTCCGATAGACAGTTATATGAAGTCGTCCAGGCATCATCGACCAAGGGAATGCAGGCTTTCCCCTCGACTGGACGTCGCTCGGGCCATGTCAACCCAATGACTGAGCACTGAAGTAAGCATCACGATGATCTGGCTAATGCGAAGTAGATCCCATCAATATTACCATATTATATCCTTCCTTTGGCTGGCACGGTTAACTGCGAAAACATCTCACGCGACTATGAGTATCTTTTGATTACCGCGTACATCCTGAAGGGAAAATGCGTAGTCGGGAGTCAGTTGGGACAGATCCCGCTCCTGAAGAACAATGATTTCAATCTTGGTGACAAAAAGAACTATGTGGTGCTCGCACCTCATAGATACTTGACAAAGAGCATTGGGAAGAAGCCTCGCTTGGTCTCTCAGCCGTGGATTAAGGAGCTCGCGCAGTCCACTATACTCAATGTGATGAAGATTCCCCATTTTGGCCAACACCAGGAGGTTAACGCTTGCGTTAAAATCTTCTTATTGTGATACCATGGAGAATACCTATGGATCGACCGGTGGATTATTATGGATCCAACGTTGATCCACTTGATCACAGGATTAATCATGCAGGGACCTGACCCTCAACAATTTTACCCAGGGAAGACCTCAGATCGCTCCCTGGCACAGCACATAAAGGAGGCTTACGGTGAATTCGAGAAGGGAAATTGAGGCTACAAGGTAGCCTCTATCTAGGATGGCATAGTGCGCCTCACTTTCCAACTCATAGCTGGCAAGATTGTAAGAAAGAATCACCCCACACAGGTCACCGGGTTTGTGGTGGACCTCGTAGGAAAATGTGTGGAGGGGATGCATATGAATTGGGCGATTTACCTCATCAATGAGCTTGAGAAATACTATCATGAAGCTCAGGATCATGTATATGAGTTGTATATGAGTTCCACTTTAGCTAACTTCTTGTATTGATTGCATTTGTCGCTTGGAAAATGCTGGAAGGAGCCACCTTCTAGGAGATTGAACCATCGGAGTTGTTGGCTGCTAGGTTCTCAACCTTTTGGTACACCAATGACATTTCAAAGCAATGGCAGTCGAGCGTCGTGTTCCATGTGTATTATCAACAACTGAAGGTTTCCATTGAAGAATTTCCGAGCATGAAACTGCATACCTTGCACTAGTACAAACCGATAGAAGAGTTTCACGCATACCCACACTTTATCTATATCACTGCACGCAGAGATGAGAGCAAGGAAGAGTTACAGTCCTATTACAAGATAATAGACGAAGACATGGAGCAGATCATGGAGAAGTGGCTAGAGGAGTTCCTTGTACCAGTCGATGATGAAAAACTCTTTGGTGGTGACATCATAGGAATCCCCCTTGTCACCCGGGTCGAGCATACAGGACAGTCCAGTGTGAAGAAGAAGAAGAAAAAGGAGGAAGTTCAGAATATAGAGACTGATGTGGAGGACAACGCCTTAGAAGAAGAGGGATCTGGCTTGCTAGGAGGAGGAGATGAAGTAAATGGAGAAGGAGGAGGGGATGAAGGAGAAAAGAAAGGATAAGGAAAATCTACACCTCCAAAAGACCCCCCCATGGAAGCAACAACTCCACAGAAGAGGAAGGTTTCTCCACTGAAACCTTCGGCAAGAAAGAAGACATGGGCTAGAAAGCCCCAGCTAGAGGCCATGCTATCTTGGTCCACGGAGCCATGGAGGATGCATATGAGGATCTCTTGCAGAGATATGGAGCAAAGGAGGAGTTGTACGAAAAGGTAGATAAGGAATTAAAGGAAATGCAACAGACTATTCGATCTGTTCGCGCAATGTCTATTGTGCCTTCTTCGTCACATGTTGAAAAATTGGGGGATGAGCCCGCCCAATTAAGAAGACTTGCAGATGTGATAGAGGCCCGACTTCAGAAAGTCCAGGAAGAAAATGAGAAGGCTATAGAAGCCTTGAAACAAGAGAAATAGGAGATCTTAGAGAAACTACGAGTTGCGCGGTACTGTGTAACCACCTATGAAAATGAGAAAGATGAGTTTTGGGTGATGCTCAAGGAAGACAAAGCAAATATACAGAGAGAAAAGGACCAACTTCTCATAGAGATACTACGGTGAAAGAAGCGGTGAATAAAGCACTTCGCTCTGTGCCAGGCTTGGCATAGGAGGAACATGAATCGGTCGAGGTTCAAGTGGTGAAGCTCGCCGAGGCCATCTAGCAACTTCAAGAAAGAATAATGGAGTTGGAGACCTAAGCAGTACCAAGCACTCTGAAGGAGCTGTGCTACCAGAGGGAGGAATCCGCTAAGAGAACAGTCAGAAGGATTAGATCCCTCGCCTCGGAATGCAAAAAGTTGAGCAACATAAGTGTAGAGACTTATGAATGCCTCACAAAAGACACATAGTTAAGGAAACTTGAAGCGCAGTTACAGGAGGTGCAACAGTAGGCATTGTCAGTACAGGCGCAAATGAAGCTACTCACTACGGTAGAAAGAATGAATAGATCTTAAGAACAACGCATGATACAACAACAGATCACTACCATCTAGGGTAGAGTAATGGAAGTCATGTAGAATCTGCAACATGTGGAGGATGAATCTTGTAAGGTGTTTGAAGAAATTGAGTGACAAGGCTCGCAATTGGACCAAGTGGTTGCGATAGTGGAACAATGCCTGGAAGGGCCTATTACAGAGCAGATGATCTAAGAGCTCGTTGAGTAGGAGTCTCAGGCGAAGCAGCAAGTCAAGGCCACTCGAGTGAAGCTCGAGGCCTTCGAAGAAGCATTGCCCAGACCTGAGTGACTCGGGATGAGTCACAGGTGAGTATTGGGGGCCTATTGGCCCTCGACCAAGTTTTGAGGAAATCTTAGTCAGGTTTGACCAATTTTTGGACTTCGACGCAGTGATCGAGGAAGGAGCGCCCAGGCAGAGCTGAGATTGCAGATATCACTTGTTTTGTGGGCTTTGTGGACCCAACAAGGGGTTCCTTAGGGGTTTTGTAATGGCTTATGGGATGTCGTCCCATGGGTTTACCCATGATTAGGCCTTATTGTAAAAGTATAAATAAGTAAGATTTTAAGGTAGAGGTAGTTGGAAAAGAGATGTAAGAAACTTAGAGAGTGAATTCTAAGTTGCTAAGTGGAAGAAGTGAGGAGTGCTTTGTGCAACAGAAAGTGTATGTAAGGCTCTGTGCTTGATAGAGGAGTGGCTCTATGCTTTGACCTAGTTCTGGGAAGGAGGATCTAGTGCTCAGTGCAAAGATCTCATGTCCCCTGTGAAGCTTGGCTCTGTGGATTAGTGCATAGGAGCAGGTGGATGTAAGAGATTGAAGATTAATAAAGAAGATGAAGCAGTTGGTGGACGTAGCCCCACACTGGGGTGAACCACATACATCTTGTATCTTTAGCGTGATTTGTGCTGTGTTATTCATGTTATTTATCCGCTAATAGAATTTCTTATTATGTTTATTAGATATATTTATATATTCTTAGTGCTTGATCTGTAGGATCTTTTAATGACTGTGGTTGTGTTTTTAATTGCATGCGTTAATTATCCAATTGAGAAGCTTAATGAAAGAATGAGGAAAAGAGAGGAATTATGACAGCCATATACACATATGCAGATCTAAAATGAAGTAATAAACAACAAACCATAACAAGAGGATTGATAACGGAGTTCGACACAACGTTGCCTACATCTTCGGGCCTTTGTCTCTGTGGGGGAGGCTTCTTTATTTCTGTTCAAAAGATCAAAAGTACATTGCAACAGTGCCAATTGGCTACAAGATTGATTTGGTCATGTTCTTCCAGATCTCTAGAACCCAGTAAAGAAAACAGCACGCAAAACGGATGTCCGGAGCTCCCAGAAATGGCCCACAAGCGTCTGCTCCTCAATAGCTTCCCTGCATAAAAATGGCTTTGGCTTGGCTTCCCTTCAACATAACTCTACTCTGACTGTCCTCCATGGCCTCAAACAGGCCTGGTTTTTATAGATCTAAAGTTGGTTATCCATCCCCAACTTCCTCCCAAAATTTGACCTCCAAAAATGCCCAATATCTCCCAAAAATGGATAAAATCCATTAGTTACAGGCAAAATCAATTAAAATCCCAAACTATATAACAAAAAACCCACTTTTGCATAATTATTTGGGTGCAACCCCCTTTTGGCGCACTCCTGGTCATATGGGAGGTGACCATGTGGCCAGGCGCTCCACCTGTGTGCTTGCCCCCTCCTGTCCGGGCTGGCTCCTGGTCTTCGGCGCGTGAATAGGACCGAGGGATAACATCCATAACCCCCATGCCCTTTTTGTTTGGTTAGGTCCGGGTCACGTGGGATTCCCCGTGACCTGCGACTAGTCCCTATCCATTTACTCCCGCGCTATGGTGCCCGCGCCCTTGGGTGTATGGGTGTTACGACCATGGTTGAAACCATGGGCTGGGGCTAAGCCCCAACCCTTTCCGCCTCCAACTATCCTTGCATTCAACTTAAATATAACTTTTTCCACATACATAATAAGCACCACTAGTGGAGCGGGTAGTTAGCCTAGTCTTGCCAGTCCGTAGCTTGGAAGAGGTTGAGGGTTCGATTCCGGTGGAGACCCCATAATTTTACTCAACCCGAAAGCCAACCACAGGGTGCCACGTGGTAGCCCATGATTGGGCCACGTGGCACCTCTCCATTCATTGAGAATGATGCCACTTGTCGAGCGCTGATTCATCCACCTGCCTTCCACGTACCTTGCCACCTGTCACCATACCTGCCCAGTCATCCTGCTGACGTCATCCATGCCATGTCAGCCTATGCCACGTGTCACCCTTAGAGTGGTGACACGTGTCACCCTCTGACTGGTCCAACTGTACCTGTCGTATGCTCCAACACCTACCACATGTCGTCACCAGAAGTTGCCACATCATCTGTACGGCCGTACGGCCTGTACAGTCAGCCTGCCACGTGGGACTGTACGGACTGTACAGTCACCCATTGTTTTTGCCTGTTTGGTTTTTCGGACAGAACGCGATATCTATCGCATACGGAGCCCGTTTGATGAAGTAAATATATGGCCAGAATCAGGAAGACGAGACAGACGCAATGGCGCTAGTTTTGTCGGATTTCGAGCACTTTCATTTTTGAGCCTTTTTTAGCCCTGTCAGGCTCCTGGATCCGATTCTGGATCACACCTCCCCACTAAAAGACCTTTTGGTCCCCAAAAGGTTACTGACCAATCAACAAGCTTGGGATAGGCCACCCGACTTGTTCTCTGTCTTTGAACTCTGTCCTGTGCACCTGTCTCATCAAGATCAACTGTAACACAATCATGACAACTGATAGTATATTGTTAGCCATTTGAACCCTGTTACATCTTACTGAAGCCACTATCATCCATGTAGACAAAATTACTAATGATAGTATCAAAAATACGACTGCAAATGAGCTGATATACTTGAAATATTTGCACGACAT
>JASDQU010187826.1:9336-20472 GCA_032191745.1 Picea mariana
CAATAGTCGCAATCGCTTGCCAAATATAGATCCAACGACTGTTGAGTTTCGTGCCTACAGAGATTTTGTTTTTAAGTTTCCAGCTAAATAAAAATGATTGCAGGGACTCTTCAGGGACAGGGCATGACCGATAGCTTGGCCTGCATGTTTGCAGCTACCCCACGATCTGCTCATAACAGAATTTCAGCATGTAAGGGGATTTTTCACGATTTTACTAGAGGGGAAACCATCCAAGAATCAAGAAGCGGTAATCATGTATCAAGAAGCTGGAAGAGGTATCAAGAAGTGGTAGAGGGCATTAACAAGAAGGATAAAAGGAAAAGCAGGCGCCCATTGTCAAGATCGACAATTTGGGGAGTTTAAGAGTTTCTTGCAACCAAAGTTGTTTGACCACAAAAACCTTGAGCATGGTCAGTTAATAAATGCAGCAAGCAACAGAGATTCATCCCCTGCATTTAAGTTTCAGTCTGTAACTCCTATCTACAGTTTTTTTGTTCTTGTAAAGCATCTTCTTCCACTTTTTTTTTTCTTGCATCATATATTATTTATAAAAGCTCAAACAACAAGTCATTCACCACGTTCAGTATTACTGTATGATTTCTGGTAATGACACAGAAGTGATTTCCTATGAATGAATGACCATTTCTTATCAGTTCTTTGTGCATGTAAATGATATGCAGAGGGTACCTCCAAGTATTTAAATATGTAAAGATGTTAATTGTTTGAAGCATGTTTTTATCAATCTATGTGCATCTGTTAGAGTTGTTGAATTCTTAGTTGCTCAGCACATTGTTCTTTTCCATAGGCTACAGGATTCATTTTTAGTAGTGCCCTGTATTTTTATTTTGTTTTTCCTCTTATCCATCATTCCATCCTCCTTTCAAGCTCAATTGTCTAAAACATTTGTGGAAAAATGCCTCTGATAGTTGAGAGCATTTGTCATCTGAGTTGAGATTGTTTGACATCCTTTAATTTCAGAAGAGAGAGAGAGGGAAAAACTTCACAAATATTGTATAATTATTTTACTGCAAATCTGGCTTTAATATTCATTTTGAGTCTTAGCCCCTGGGGTGCCTCAGCATCATTCCAATAGTAGCCTGGAACATCTCAAGGGATAACAACCTCTACCTACTCCAGTCGTCCAATGGGGTAGATCTTGTACTAGTTGGCTAATCGAAGTTGAATGGGCGACCAAACCAACTTAGGATTTCCCATTACTTCCCAGGATTTCTTGGGTAAAATGTTCACATCGGATCCTATATCCAACATGACTCCATCCATATCATACCCACCAAGCTCTGTTGTCATCTTAAACTCTCGGCCAGTGCGCTTATGCTTGCTAACTTGGCAAACATCCCTTTCTAACAACGAACCTACGATGATGGTCTCCTCTCCTTGTTCTTTCATGCAAGCGGTTAACATCTATGTCAACTTACTCGCAGCTTCTAGATCTCTGAGCAAACGCAAACAACAGTGCAAGAAGGTATTGACTTGATCTTCTGCTTCTACCATGCGACCAAGGTCGCACAAGGCTTCTACGCGCATTGTGCGTTGCAACTCTTCCTGGTGTTGTTCATATGCTTCTTGCTCAGTGCGTCGCAGCATAGTCTGTTTGCGTGCTTTTTCTATTGATCTTTGGGTTGCTCGTTGGATTTCTTCACGCACGTGAGCTTCCCCCAAAGATCTTTGTGTCACGCGTTGTAGTTCTTTGCGTGCACGCATTTCCTCCAACGACCTTTGTGTCTCCCACTCCACTTCTTTATGGATTTGTGCTTCTTCTAGCGACCCCTGTGTCACCCTCTGAACTTCCTCTCGAACCTGTGCCTCTTCAAGAGACCTATGAGTCGTGCATTGCATCTCCTCGCGCACTCGTTCTTCCTCCCAGGATCTTTGCGCATCGCGCAAAAAATGCTTATGTTGAAACGCATCAAACATAGAAGGGGGTTGGGGGGCCTCCCTGATCTTTCCCTTTGCTTGTTGACCCAAACCTTCTCTGTGCTCGAAGTCTGCCCCTGTTTTCTCCCCTCCACGGGTGACAACCCGAACGTTCACTTCTCCATTTTTCTTGTTTTTGCACGGCTCGGTGTGTACCATGTTACAGTTATCCTTCTTGTCCTCCCATTTCTTTAATAAGTCTGGACAATCCTTGGTCACATGTTCAGGACTATAACAGTGTGCATAGACCAAGCACGACTTAGTGCAGAATCATGACACATGACCAATCTCACCGCAATTGAAACATGTGGGGAGTTTGTCGCCTCCCCCACCATACCCTTGTCCGCGATCGCGTCCATATCCACCTCGAGGTCCTCCTTGATATCCGCCTCTATCGTCGCCACTGCACTCACCACCCTTTTGTTCCTCTTGTACCTGGAATGCATCCGGGTATTATCTTGCATCAACTGGAGGGAGCGACAGCTAGTGATATCGTGACCGACGAATTTACAAAATTCACAGAAGGGGGTGTGATTCATTGCTTGATACTTCTGTAAGGTGGGGTAGCGGGGTGGCACATGGCCCCATTGTCGGCATATTTCACACCATTCCGAATTTCTAGACGGAAATGGACTCAGTGCGCCTATCACCACGTAATTGGGATGGACCTGACACTCGTCCCGTCGATGCCCCTATGAACGACATGTAGTGCACCACATGTGTTCGCACACGACTTTAGCCTTGGCCATATCTTGCAGCTATAGGAGTGGGCTAACTAAGGAGCAATCTTCTCTCCTGAGTTATTTTTCCGGCAGGTTTTTTGGCGGCCTGGTTTTAAATTTCCGACCAATCCAGAACTTTGATCGATTTTCTGAGCATCTTGGTTGGTTTAAAATGGGGCAAAACCCCTCGGGTAAGGTTTTGAAATACATGCAACTTTGATCCATGCAAAACTCAGACTACACCTAAAAATTTGGCCGGATTCAGGCCCATTTTTTGCCTGAAAAACAAAATTCCGAAGGGAAGATTGCTCCCTAGTTAGCTTACTACGCAGCTATATAGTTAGGTTGGCCAGTTGCGACTGAACCTGCGCCAACTCGGTCGATGTTTCTACACCTCCAGGCGTATCTTCCAAGCGCATCGCTATCTCGATTGTCTCGCCTCGAGTCGTCACCTTTTGTTGGGTGAGCGGGACTTAGATATGGGGAAGCAACCCTGCAATGAACCATTCTCTTTGTTGTACGTCCTGGGTCTGGAATGTTGGCCTATCCAACAAGATTTTGAACGGCTAGTCATAATCCCAGACGATCTCTCCTTCCTTCTGCTTGATTTCCTTGATTTTTGTAATGCATTGGGACTCTGACTTCAGCATCTAAAATTCCCGAAGCAGGTCTTGTTTAATCTCGGCCAGGGACCTCCCATGTCCTGTTGGCGCAGTAGCCTTATACTTCATGTACCACGTCAAGCCCCGATCCCTGAACGTAGTCTCCAATTGCGCGATCTTAGCCGCCTCATCTGTAACTCGCTTTACAAACCAGATTGCTTCGCAGGTGAACCAGTGTTGCTCGGCATCATCCTTACCCATTCCGTGGAACACGGGCAATCTTAGCATACTATCTTGATTGGCCATCTTAGGACCAGAGTTAGTTCCACTCTTCTGACTGTTATTGTCTTGATCCTTCCACACCACTATCCCTTGGGGTAAAGTATGTTGACTTCACCTTCTCATTACTTGTGTCATCACTCCTTTCCTCTTCTTCTCTTTCTTCAACACTAACCTCTTGACTATCTGTTGTGTGTTCTTCGTGATTAAAAATGCACAAGGGGGGTGGAACAAAGGGGGCATAAGACCATCCTCTCCTAAAATTTCTTGTGAGGGGAACCAAAGAGCTATCTAGTTGCAGCCACACAAGACTATCCAACATTATTAATTCGTCTCCCCCACCACTAGGGGAGCCTCCATCTTCCTTCACTTCTGGCGCATCCACATTATGCAACCTCTCCTCCTGATCTGACTACGCACCACCAACGTGTGCGCCTGTCTCCGGCCCGATCCACGCACTACCACTACGCAATTCATCTCCTGGTCCAATCTACGCACTGCCACCATGCGTAGAGTCGATTTCTCCGCTCAGCACGCGACTTCTCTGCACGTCGCTCACTTGGTTGGTCAACGTACCACCACTACACCGAGAGCCAAAATATCGTCTGATCGGTGCCCCATCGTACTACGCGACAACTTCTCTTATTGTCAGTGCATAACCGTGTGACGCTTCCACTTTCGAGTCCACAGGCACACCACAAATTTGCACCCGTGCACCAAACATGTGCGCCCTTCCTCCTCTCAAGGTTGCAGCATATCGCAACAGCCAATGGGTACGGGCTTTGTCACCTAGGCCCTCACTACCACAACTGTCACTACTGGTATCTTCGACTCCAATCCTCTTCGCATGCTTGTCCTCGCATGTGCTCCACTCTAGCACAACATCCTCTCCCACACCACTGCTTGGTGTGAGCTTCCTCTTCATTATGGGCCCGACACCTCATTGCGCACCCTCAACTAACTCTTTTGTACTCTTTTGCTCAACTTTCCCCCTCAGCTCAGCTCTTCTTGCGTATCTTTCGACTCTTTTTTGTTGATTTTTCAATAAGCTAGGCTCAAGCATGAAGTTCATTCCAATTTTAGCATATTTTACTTGAACCATAGATAATTGCAGTTACACCATTAACAATTTGTTGCAGCAACCAAGATCACAAGAAGAAATACCATGCACAAGTACACAAGAAGTATCCTGGGAAACCCTTCTCAACAAGGGAAGAAAACCCAACCAATCCTTTGCTATATTCTTCAAAAGAAAGACCTCCCACACCATAAACCTAGCACACAAAAGGGTGCTCACAAAACCTAGAAGACTAGCGCCCAAGAGAGGTGCGCACTTCAGCCCAAGAACAAGTACTTGCTGAAATTTCAAAACTCACACTTGTGTTGTATTTCCTCAATGGGGAAATTACCTTTATTTATATTAGACTGGACATATCAAATGTAGTGTCTATTGGCACAACAGGGTCGACCTCAATAACTCAATATAATTAATAATTACCATATTAATTATCTTTTACAATAATTATCTTTCACTTTATGGTGGGGTCGACTTGTACCCTTTACATCACAAGTAGGGTTACAGGTAAGTCTGACTCTTAGACAATATAGCAAGCGATCTCATACACCCACTAGTGCTCAGCCACTAGGGGCAAGTCCACCTGTGCTCAGCCATGGGGACGTCCAAGTCTCTCTCTCACTGCGTCTCACGGGAGAATCATCAAAATACACACTCACTAGTGCTCAACCACTAGGATCACGTCCACCTGTGCTTAGCGACAAGAACGTCCTACTCAACAGATCTCTATCTCACTGCGTCTCACAAGAGAATCATCTAGAGTATGACATCATCTCAACTCTTTGCACAGAGGAGAACAGTAAACCCATCACATGGACTCCTTCATCCCTCACAGGGGTATACATCGTTTTATCTCTATCTCAGAGAGAACGGCACACCCAACTCATGCGCTTCCTCACTCCACACAGGGGCACACAGGATTCCATCTTCGTCTCAGAGAGGAACAGCACACCCATCTCATGGGAATACCTACTTCATGGGCTCTCTCATAGGCTGCCTCACTCAGTCTGTGTCCTGGAGGATGTCTCACGCAACTGTAATCATCAACATTTTTCTCCTCTTCTTTTTTGGGTCCATTCTAGTCCTCACCTCATCCCAACAACTTCTTGGACACTCCTCATTGGATCCATGGTATGGTTCTTTTTCCCCCACCTTTGCCAGAAAACCCCCCCCAGTGCTAGGGGGTTTACTCAGCCATCTTATCAGGCTCCATGTGCATCATTATTTTTTCTACGAACAACATCTTGATCCAAAGGGGGATCTCTTCTAACATCCGCTTTCTTGGACCTTCTTCACACTTTCTTTCAGCCTCGTTGAAAGAATCACTAAATTCTATAGCACACTCAACAATGTAGCCTTCCTTCACTCAAGTAAACCATAAATCAATAGCTCGAGTTCACTTGTTATCTAGTGCCTTTAGACTATCAAGCTTGGTTTGATCCCATACTATTGGCTCTGATGGTAACACAATCGAATTTACTTTCGCTTGTCGCTTCAACCATCCGTGCAGCAAACATGGAAATTCTGCGAAAAAGAGTTCATGCATATCAGAGTAAAAGTATCTACCTTACCATTCTTTCGCATTCATCTGCAATCATTTAGTATCTCATAGAGCAAACTCGTCATCCTTCACTTATATCCAGTCTTGAATCTCCTCCTTAAAGGGATGCCACCACATTTCTCTTATCGTCCATCAATCTCAACAAGACTTCAGGTCCCGGCAACGGAACCATTTGTTGGCGTTGTGCAGTGTCGTTGTTTCAGTACATGCTTCCACGCGCACTGACCTTCTTAACACTGGGGGGTTTGAGACCCAGGGTTTGTCCAGAGCGTGTCCAACAAAATCCCCTAAGCACCGGCATATCAATCCTCTGCCAAAGTCGAGGAAGGTCTCACTCGAGATGCAAAGAGGATCACAGAGACCATAAGGTCTTGTGTTGGGGATGGAGGATCAAACATACCAAACAATACTATAAATGGCATCCATGTAACTCATGCCCGATATTCTAATGAGGATTAAGAATTAAAACTATACACGCACAGGTGCTACTCATTCATAACAAAACCATGATAGAAAAGAACTTCCATATCTTTATTATTGGACATATTCCATCATATTAGAGATATACATTGTGTTGAATAACTGAGTTGAACAACCATAAGACTTCATCTCATTACTATATAAACAGTAGGAATACAACAGTATGTGCCTTGCGCTGAGCTTTAAGATTCAGAGAAATAAGAGACACAGGAGACTTCTCCATACAATACAAGATTACAACAGGCTAACTCAAAGCTCTGGACTGATGCATTCGAAAATTAGCCAACCTCTTTTCTGAGTTGAGAGCTTTATTTTATATTTTTTTTTTTGGGGAGCATTGTCCTTCACTGTTTTGTTCCACTCGCTTGTCTGATCTAACGGTCTCGCACGCTTCTGGTACCTACCAGGGCTCCATGTAGGTTCTAACTTCCTAGCCAACTCAGAACCTTACTTCCTGGCCAGCTCATCTTTTGGTCGCCCTACATCTTCATTAGTTATTGGCAGCAATCATTCTGGGAGATATCGAGGTGATTCCTTTCTTGCTTATGGCGGACATCACCCTGGTTTCCGATGCAACCGAAAAAACTCAGACTGGCATGCTCAACCGACAAAACTCAAACCAAAGCGCCCTTGATTTCCTTTAGACTTAGCGCATTGCTTAACAAAACCCAGTCTGATGCTCGCACTATGGCATTCTTTCGCGCATCTCCTTAGGCGCTTGCAAAACTTCTAGATGAGCGCGCACAACTTTCATTTGTGCGCGCGTGCAAAACTGGACCCAAAACTTTCGGTGCCAACAGTGGCACTTATCTCAGCAAAGGCAAAATACATGGCAGTCGGTACAACTAGTTGTGAGGTCATCTAACTTCGCAAGTTACCTGCAAAATTGTTTGATCAGGAGTTGGATCCCATGGTCATTTAATGTGATAATCAGAGTTGTATCAAACTCTATGAGAATCTAGTGTTTTATGATAGTTCCAAGCACATAGAGATCATACGAGACAAGGTTCAAAAGAGATCAATGAAGCTCCAGTATGTTCCCACAGATCAGCAGGTAGTTGATATTCTGACCAAGCCTTGGCAAAAGGGGAGTTTAAAGCATTCAAAGACAAACTTGGATTGGTGCATAATTCCCTCCTCACTAAGAGGCGGTGTGGAGAATTATAGCTCGAACAAGGCTTAGTTGAAGATATTTTCAAAAAGTAATTATATTTTGTAATTCACTTTAGTTAAAAATTGAAACTCTTATCTTTAGCAATTAAGTTTAAAAAGTGTATTTCATGCATGCATGACTTAGACTAGGAGTATGGAGCATTGGGTAGCAGCAAAACATGTGCTCAGATATTTGAGGGGCACAGTGGAGTATGGTCTAAGATATCTTGGAGACAGTGAAGTGAAGTTGCAAGGGTATAAAAACTCAGATTGGGCAGGTAGTGCAATAGACAGCAAGATCACCTCGAGGTGTTGTTTTAGCTTGGGATTGGTGATAATATCATGGTTCAACAGGAAGCAAACTTTTGTTGAACTTATCTCAACAAAGGTAGAATACACGACAGCCAGTACGACTAGTTGTGAGGCCATCTAGTTTCGCAAGGAACTTGTAGAATTGTTTGATCAGGAGTTGGATCCCACAGTCATTTATTGTGATAATCAAAGTTGTATCAAACTCGTTGAGAATCTAGTGTTTCATGATAGGTCTAGTGTTTAGTAATACTCAAGTGTTACTAAACATTTGATAGCAATAGCAATAATAGAACACTAAACATTGCTATTCTAATTACAACACTTACTTAAGCTGCAGCAATATAAAATATCAAACCTGATATACAAACCTAGAGTCTAGTTGTTGCTGTCCCATTTGAGTTGTCCTATACTGTAGGAGAGATCGTCACTGTTACCTCCAACTCTTGGGCTTCCTCTGAATGCACTAGATCTAAGATCCCTTTGGATCTACTGTCACTGCTTGGATAAATGTCCTTTTGCTAAGTGTATGTTTCCTGAAAACACCCTCATCTTATATACAGGTGCACCATCCACCTTGTCTTCTAATCTGAGACATTACATCAACAAGAAGTTAGAAATTTGAATCAGTGGGTTCAATGTTCAAAAAAAATGTCAACAAGCCTAAAAAATTCAATTTTGGTGGAAAGTTGATCTAAGAGATGTAGCAGGTGCGCTAGGGCAAGGCGAGCTGATCTATGATGGAATTTGTCCAAACAACTTTATGATAAGTGCTCAACGAGGTTGACAAGTTTAGGTATGTGCAACGACAAATCTCACAATCTTCCTTCCAGTGGTTAGACCGTTTTGAAGGAAACCAGCTCTGATACCATGTGAGATTTTCATTAGTTTTGTTAACATTAGATTTACCATAGCATTTTGATCTTCTTTTAAAATTCAATAACCATATACTGAAATATATAAGCAACATATAAACAAGCACAAGAGAACACAGATTTATTCTAGGAAAAACCCAACCAGCTTTTCTTAAAGAGAATCTTTCTAATATTCCAATACAACCATGAACAAGCTCTATTCACAAGAGCAAACCAACAATGAAGAAACCCTGATAAAAAATACTTATCTCTTCTTCTTGTCAAACCCTAGCAAGGGTAGACAACTGAGTCACCACAGAACTGGCACAAGATAGGGGCATCAATAGAGCAAGACAGCACACCACAGAACTAGCACAACTGGTAATTGCGACTGTAACTGCAACTGCAAATGCAACTGCTATTGTAACTGCAACTGCTACTACAACTGCAACTGGCATGAAGCCACTGGGCAGCACCACACAACCTTAGCGCAACTCTTCTAGAGGTTGCGCACAAGAGAGATCACCAAGAGCCACCAAGAATATTCTTCCCCATGTGGGGCACACTCTCCAAGAGAACCAAAAACCAGAAATAGTGAAACTGCCACAACTGCAGTTGCAACTATCTAGTGCGCACGGCAGAAGGAGAACTGTGTGTCGTACAAATGAAATGATCCAGCCCTGTATTTATACTAATCTAAGTGTATGTTTGGGGTCGACTTCTTATTATGGGTCTTTATATTTACTTTATTATTTTTGTAGGTCGACTTCTCTTCCTGAAAATTATATTTCCACTTTAATTATTTCCTGTGGGCCGACTTCTCTTCTATGGTCTTCTATTTCACTTTATTCTTTTCCGGGGTGTTCTTCAACTGTTCAACGGTCTTCCTTTGACTTCTTGGAATCTTCTTCTTCTCTAAGAAAAGTTGTCCAGGAGGGTATACCTCCCGCAGCTACCAAAAAATCAACAACATTCCCCCCCTTAATCATAAGTCCAATCAATAATACCAATAATGCAGCATAAACTGGTATCATCTCCAAGTCTTCATGTTGAAACACCTGGATGAAAACCCGCCAAATCTGGACGCTGAAAACTCTAGAAAATCTCACTATGTAATCATGTGAGCCAGAATGCCTGTAATTTGTTCACTGATGTGAACTCCAATATGATGAGAGTGAACCAAAAGAAGTGAATCAGCCACAAGTTTGACACATCCCTGAAAATGCCTGACAACTCAATCAAGTGTCAAGCTACAATGCAAAAGGATCCAGCTATCCTCTGCTACGTCAAATGACCATCCAGGTGAACAAAATGTCCACATAATTGCTCTCAAAATCAACAACACAATTCTATATGATTCAATTGCAAGTCATTGAACCATAATTCTGCCAATGTCTGCCATCTACATACTGCAGTTGCCCATCTGGCAAATTTGATGCCCATCCGACATATGGTTTGTTGAAACTTTTAGTCTGACAACCATCTTCAATTCCATCATCAATTCACCACTTTGTCAACTTAAAGGAGAGAACACAAGTGGTTTCACGAACCATCTTCACTTGATTTTTGAACTCCCCCCCTTAAGGTGCATGAGAGTTTCATTGTCAGCTGCAAGATTCTTCTTTACTCGAGATTGAATTCTTTGGTAAGACTGAAATAAGGATTTGATCATGGAGATAGCAGGGCCGAATTCTTTTCATCTCAGCCATTTGGATGGTGAGCCCATCAATATTCCGAGGAATGGGCAACAGCTCAAACTTTTCTTCAGATGAGCAACTTGGTGTCCAAAGGGACACCCTCTGTAACGTATCTCTAACCCTTCTCCTTGTATTTACAATTTTGTATTATTTCATTTATAATGTGTATACTTAGAATTATTTAATGTATCATAGATTCATTTATATTGTAGATTCAATTATGTACTTAGAAATTTTTTTTCTTGTATCATAGTTTTATGTCGTAATTATATTGTTGTATTTTAGAAATTTCATTATGTAAATGTTGTTTATATCATTGATTTCATTTATCATGTATGAATGTATACTAATGTTAATTCTTTGGTGTTCACATTGTGTGAGCATTATTTTTTGTAGGTGCTGGATTCTCGTATGCTCTCCGCCTCATTCGAGTTGATCGAACACACGTCCCCATGTGGAGCCAGATGTTG
>JASDQU010187827.1:5040-17093 GCA_032191745.1 Picea mariana
CTGTTTTTATGAATTTGATTTCATTTCATGGACATAAATGTTGGAAGCAATAGGCAGATATATTTGAAGGAGAACTAGTGAAGTTCACAACAACACATTGTGAACCACAACATACTCAGTATATTGACTATTGAACTACCCATGCTATGTTTTGATGATTGATGTGTGATTTCCCTTTCAGAAGTGTGATTGCATAGTTAGTTTTCTGGGTCAGATAGCAGAGTTGATCTGTCAAAAGAACTCCATATCATACTTGCATGTGCCATAATGGAGTAGATAGCCTCTCTGTGAAAGACAACCAAAGTGTGTTTTGATTTGCTAGTTTGTTTTGTTTCCAGCATGCATAATCTAGAATAGTTCTATACTCATGACATTAGAATTACCTTCTTTACTGGTGTCTTGTGACTCTATTGATTACGAATCCTGGATTGATAATTAATGAGTGCATTATATTACACATATAAGTAGCATAACATTTGGTGTCGTTGTCGGGGAGTTGCAAACGGTAGGAAGTGATTTTTAGCTTAGATTGTTTGCATAGTTTTTGAATGATTTTAAAGGTTTCTTGAGGGAGGAGAATAAAATGTTTAAGACGTGAGCGGAGAGCCACACAACCAATAGAGTGGGGTTCTTTGAAGCCAGGTTGCCTTCTTACCTTCTAGATAGAATTAGGATTTCAATTCAGTTAAGAATCAAATTTCCATTTTATGCATAGATATATAGATAATAAGGGTAGATTTGTAAGCTCTAAAGATTAAAAAACAACCCCCCCACTAATCCAACTGACATTGGTGCAGGAAAAAATCCACCAGGAGAAAGTTCAATGGGAGCCAACAAGGCTCTAGAAGAACCTAAAACGGAAGAATCAACATTGGGGCAGGCAGAACGTGAATTTGCTGAATGTTTAAGAGACACACAAAATCCAGTTTCTGAACCATCTATCAGTGGAATGGCAGAAGAAGAAGGAAATGCATCCACTGAGACTGAGACCTTTGGGTTTCCAATCTTGGATATTTCCAGAAACATCAGCATGAAAAACACCCCACTATCATCATTACCCACTTTTAGAGGTATGTCAACTGAAGATCCAGACTTATTCTTATTCGAGTTTGACATATTATGTAGAAGCTATAACTACTCAGGCAATGCCCAAAAACTTAAGCTCTTTCCTGCTACAATGAAGGATTCAGCCTTAAGATGGTTCATGAGCTGAGGAGAAAATACAATCCTCTCTTGGGATCAGATGAAAGACACATTTTTACGGAAATACCAAGACTATTGTAAGGATAATGCTAAAAATGACATTTTTAAAATGTAGCAAACAGAAGATGAAAGCCCTGAAGACTACTTAGAAAGGTTCTTATAAAACTACCAGAAATCAAAATTATTCACCACAGACCCAATTGTAGTAAGAACTGTATTTTTGAAGGGTATTAGAGATGATTTCATAGAAGTTTTAAATTTGTTAAGTTCAGGAGATGTGCACCAAAATCCTTTTGTAGAGATTGCAGATTACTATAGAATATACTCAAGAGTACAAGCTAAAACAGGCAAAGCACCAAGATATTTTTTTAGCAGAAATACAAGACAAAGCTCAGGAACTGTCACTAGAATTGAGTTAGGACACTTATTAGAGAACTTTAAAACATACATCTTGAGCACAATCAGTAACTAGTTATATACCCTAAAACTAAAAAAGAAACAAGAAGAAGAGACTGTTTTAGCAATCTTCTGTTCTAGATGGTGAAAGAAGCATGGTGAGAAAGAATGTCCATTAAATGTCATAGAAATATGTGGCTTGTGTACACTAGAGCACCCCACATCTGAGTGTCCAACTTTGCTTGAACTACAAGCCATGTATAGGGGAGGAGGAGTCTCACAAGAACAATCATACCCTTCCAGAAGACCTTGGAGAGCACAAAACCCCAATGCATTTTATGACTCTAATGCACAGTATCAACAACAACAATGGGGTCCTCCCCCAATGACCTATCCACAATGGACACCTCAACAAGCTCAAACTCAACCTTGGCAACAAGGTTGGAGGGGGGCTGTGTATGGGAATCCCTCTTACCCTACATATCCACAGTATCCTGCAAACATTTCCCAATTACTACCTGGATTTAACCCACCACAGATGCAAGCGTTACTCCCACCTCCTATACAACAACAATTTACAACCCCCTTGAACCCTAACCACTAGCAGCAAGTACCTATAAATGCCAATCAACAGCCACAAAACCAAGCTGCCCACAACCCTCTGATACCAACAGAGATCCCTGCCCAGTCAATCCCTAACCCCAATAATCAACCCACCCACCCTGTGCAAAATACAGAAGTTCAAACCTTTCCCACCTATGAAATTCAACTACGATCAGGGAAAATTATAAATCAATCAAATCCTGGAGTAATAATTTAGGAAGAAAATGATAATCATTCTGAGGAAGAAAACACTCAAACCACCCCTGCAGAAGAAGACACTTCCCCTCCTATTCCAATCACTTCTCAGTGTGTACGAGTACCTCAACAAGTTAATTTTCCACCCTACCCCAAAAGACTATTAGTGAAGAAACATGACCCACCCTTGCACAAAGATAGAGGATGAATTACGAAATGTATGTATAAAAATACATCTACTGCAAGCCACATATATGCCAAAATCATAAAGGATCTTTGCCTTAAGAAACCAGGAAGGAAGAAGAAGGAACCTCCCCTTGTTCAGGTGGTGCGGCAATTATCTGAATTTATTTCTGAAATGCCATACAAAAATAATGACCCTGGGAACCCAGTAGTCACTGTTGAAATTAATGGTATATCTTTACCAAACACACTCATTGATTTGGGTGCAACAATTAATGTAATTCCTTTTGACACTATGCAAAAGATCCAAATCAACCAGTTAAGATCAACCCAAACCATGATAGAGTTGGAAGATAAGTCAGTCATTAGCCCTACAAGAAGTCTAGATGATGTCACAGTCACTCTAGCTTCTTGGGAATATCCAGTAGACTTTCTAGTCATCTACTCTAAATCATTCTCCAAACCAGGACACCCTGTTGTTCTTGGTTGTCCTTGGCTAGCCACAACAGATGCCTTTATCAGTTGTCGGTCTGGTGAGATGACTATATCCAATGGCACACATAGCCAAAATCTTGTCCTCTTTCCTCCTGCCCAACCGACACATGAAATACATGTCTGGTTAGAAAACCCTTATGGAGAATAAGATTGAATCAAATCCATGTTAACACTTGAATGGGTAAGAGGAATGCAAGAACAATCAGATGAACAAGTCTTAAGTTTATTTTTGGCTAATACAAATTGTATTGAATACCCGAGGTCTTTTGCAGAGTTGTCACACATTTTCAGTTTTGAATTTCAACAAACTTGGCACCCTGATATCACTCAATTATATACTTTATCACTAGCTTCCTCAGAGAAGGAAGAAAGTACTGAACTTGTTGATATTAGCCCAGAAAAACCTTTGTATATCAAGTCTAGTTTGGAACCAGAACAAAAGACACAAGTAATTGAAATTCTCCAAAGATAATTTGATGTCTTTGCATGGGATTATACAGACATGAAAGGCATTCACCCTGACACATGCACAAATCATATCTACACTAATGACCAAATCAGACTAGTTAGACAGCCTCAGCGAAGGATGAATCTAGCCCTTGAAGATATTGTAAAAGAGGAATTGCAAAAACTCCTTCAAGCCAATCTCATATACCCCATTTCAAATAGTCAATGGGTGTCTCCACTTGTCATAGTTCCCAAGAAANCGTGTAGACTTCAAGGAGTTGAACAAAGCCACCCATAGGGATTATTTTCCCTTACCATTTATTGATCAGGTGTTGGATACCTTGTCCGGAAAGAAGTATTTTTCGTTCCTAGATGGGTTTAGTGGTTATAACCAAATACAAATAACACCCAAAGACCAAGAGAAGACCACTTTTACCTACCCATGGGGAACCTATGCTTATAGGGTTCTTCATTTTGGACTTTACAATGCCCCAGCCACTTTTCAAAGGGCTGTCCTAGCCATTTTCTCTGACTTGACCAATGACTGCGTGGAAGTCTACATGGATGACTTTACAGTCCATCGAAAAGACTTACAGGAAGCTTTGAACAGTCTAGAAAAAGTCTTGATTAGGTGTAAGGAAACTAATATTTCCCTAAGTAATGAAAAGTCAAATATGATGATCACTGAAGGTATTGTTTTGGGACATCACATCTCTGGTTCTGGAATGAGAGTTGATCCGGCAAAGATTCATATTATCACACAAATCAAAATACCTTCCTCACAAAAAGAAGTTCATAGCTTTTTAGGGCATGCTGGCTACTATAGAAGATTCATTCCGAATTTTGCAAGCCTAGCTACCTCTCTATTCAAGTTATTATCTAAAGAAGCCGAATTTAAGTGGGATGCTGAATGCCAAATATCTTTTGAGATTCTAAAACAGAAATTGTCAACTACCCCTGTATTAAGAGGACCAAATTGGTCCCTTCCTTTTCATATCTGTACCGATGCCTCAGACACATCCCTTGGGGAAATTCTTGGACAAAGGGAAAATCAAATGCCTTATGCTATTTACTTTTTTAGTAAAAATCTGTCTCCAGCTGAAGTTAATTATACGGTCACAGAAAAAGAATTGCTAGTTGTGGTCCATGCTATCAATAAATTTAGACACTATATTACAGAATATCAAGATTTTGTACACACTGATCATTCAACCATCAAATTCTTAATGAAAAAACCTGTAACAAATCCTAGAGTTACAAGATGGTTGTTATTATTACAAGAGTTCAATATCAACATTATTGATAGACCTGGTAAGGATAATCTTGTCGTTGATTTCTTATCTAGAATGATTCATTTGGAAGATAACGCACCCGTAGAAGATAACTTTCCTGATGAAAATTTGTTTGTTATTTATACATTCACTTCTTGGTATGCAGATGTAGCTAACTATCTTGTGATAGGGAAGATGCCTCAGAAATTGTCTCCTAGAGAAAAACAAAAAGTAATTCAACTAAGTGCAAACTACATGTGGCATGATGATTGTCTCTACAAAACAGGACCAGATTTGGTAATCAGGAGATGTGTAAGGAAAGATGAAATTCATGATATTTTGCAAGCCTACCATGATGGTCCTTGTGGAGGACACTTCGCAGACAAGAGGACTGCTTATAAAGTTCTGCAATTTGGTTATTATTGGCCTCATATTTTCAAAGATGCTAAAACCTATTTATCCAATTGTGATGAATGCCAACGAATGGGTAAGCCTACTGGACGAGACCAAATGCCACTTCAAGCCCAAGTAGTCATTGAGCCTTTCGAGAAATGGGCATTAGATTTTGTAGGGCCCATTAACCCTGCATCTAAAAAGAAAAAGTACATACTTGTATGTACTGATTATGTGACTAAGTGGGTTGAAGCAAAAGCTTTACCAGCTGCAAGTGAACAGTCAGTGGTAGATTTCCTTTTTAATGACATCTTTACTAGATTTGGTGTACCTCGAGAAATTGTGACTGATCAAGGAACTCAATTTACCTCTAATCTAGTCAAAGTTGTTACAGAACAATACCAAATTAAACACAGGAAATCTACACCCTACCATCCACAGGAAAATGGACAAGTAGAATCTACCAACAAAGTTATTGAGTCCATTCTTACCAAAACAGTACAACTACACCACAAGGACTGGGCTGACAGATTACTATAAGCCTTATGGGCTTATAGAATCACCTGGAGGAATACAATAGGACATACACCCTACGAGTTGGTGTATGGGAAGTAGGTACTTCTCCCCATAGAATTCCAGATCAAAAGCTTCAGGACTACAATACAAGTTGGCATGAACTTGGATGAATCCTAGCAACAAAGAATCTTGCAGCTTAATGAGTTGGATGAAATCAGGCAGGAAGCACTTCAAAGAACCACCCTCATTCAAGAGAAGAGAACAAAATGGCATGACAAGTATCTCAAAAAGAAAAATTTTCAACAAGGAGATTGGGCCCTATTGTATGACAGCAGATTCAAGAACTTCAAAGGTAAGTTAACTACTCGTTGGATGGGACCTTATGAAATTGAAACTGTCTATGGCAATGGTTCAATCAGGATAAAGACAATTGACGAACAATAGACACCACTACTTGTGAATGGTCACCAGTTGAGAATTTATAACAAACCCCTATCAAAAGAGGATTTTTTGACTCGTATACTACAAAATTTAGATATGAAGGTGATCAGTAAGGAAGAAGACCTTCCTAATGATCCACATTGATTGATTGGTTTATTTTTAAACTTTTGTACACAGGTGTGGATTGTGTTTTGTTAATAAGCTGAAGGTAACAAGGGATTCTTACCTCCTTTTGTTTTACTTTTGCATTTTATCTTTGTAAGTAGATTTCTATAATTTATTTGATCCTTCAAGAACTTACTAAAAATCATTTTGTAGGAATCAACAATACTCTGTTCTGGTCCGGTACCAGTAGTCCTGTACTGGTCCAGTACTAGAAGCTTGTCCTTATACGGTACTATCAGGACACATCACCTAATTGACAAGGAATGCTACGCATATTTCAAAATCTTATGTCAATTAATATGAAGTATGAATCCATGCAACAACCACTTAAGCTGGAACCAAGAAGCTGAATGCAACATCAAATGGCAGCCCTTATGAAGTAATAATTTCTTTTGGTTATGTTGCTGACTAAAGGGAAGTATCTTTAATTTCTTTTGGTTCTGTTGCTAAAAGGAAGAATTTTTAATTTCTTTTGGTTTTGTTGCTAGCTAAAAGGAAGAATTTTTAATTTCTTTTGGTTCTGTTGCTAGCTAAAAGGAAGTATTTTAATTTCTTTTGGTTCTGTTGCTTGACAAAGAAGACATAATCTTTACCTATTATTGTTAAAAGAACCATGCTTAATCTACTTTAAAGTCTAGAGGCTGCCTTTATCCAGTATTTCAGCATGATTAAAGGGATAAAAACTATATTAGCCTACAAGTAACTATCTCAACCTAACTAGACTTCAATAGTATTCATTGGACTATCTTTTCTAAAGAGTAACATATGAATATATGAACACTCTCTGTCATGGGCACATTAGGAAATTTTTTACGGAAGAGGATGTATCAGTACCCTAAGGTAACTTTAGGTCATTCTCTTATGGACAAACTCAGACAAAATTATACATCTGGATCTAATGTGCAATACATAAGTTTATTTTTCCTTTGGACAAATCTTTAAATACATCCAAATAAGAGAATATACCTTCCAACCCAATACCATCCCAGCCTGTAAAAAGGTTTTCAGATGAGCCTCCCCTGTCACCATGCAAAAGCACTCTTTAATAAAAATTGAAATAGGTGACTATGGATAAGAAGCCTCTGATGGAAAAAGGGTTTAAGAGACTAACCCACTGAGATATTGAACAGGTCTGCTGGCAGTGGGTACCGGTCTGTGGTATGACTAGGCAAACCCATCAGGGTACTGAACAGGCCTGTTGGCAATGGGGCATTCTACCTGATGAAGGGATGTCTCTCACTAATTATCACAACTACCTCACCGGAGTACTGAACAAGATTGCTGGCAGTGGGTTCTGGTTGAAAAATGTCTCATCTATACTTGTCTGATTGAAAAATTCACTTTTGTCATATAAAAAAATGAACTCTACAAGCAAAGGTCACTGTTGACATTTATGAGATACAAACTCCAGATTAACAGACAAGACAATTACTACAAGCAAATGTCCATTTGAGAATTACCCTAAGTCAACTTTATCGGTCTGACATATAAAGCCTACATTACCTAAGAAGGAAACTTCTTAAGAGTGGAGCCCTAACTAGGGAGTCTAATCTACTTATACTATGAAATTTATCCATAACATCTAATGATAGTAAATATCTGAAGCAAGTTAGGTTGGATCTGTTCTTCTAGAAAAAATATAAACACCTCCCTGTCTTCACTGCTGAATGCTACCCTTGTCAATAAGTCATCAAAATAAAGGCAATTTCAAAATTGTTAGGCATGTGATCATATGCTAGATGATAAATCTACTTTTGGAATTTGATTTGGTTTCTTTTTCTCTTATCATTTTTTCCATTATGATACAGGATGTTATATCTTCTTGCATAAGGATATGCAACATCCTTGGCATGGGGAAGGGTCAAAGAGCTCTTTTCATAACTCTTTTTTAGACTCACACCTCATCCTCAGAAACTAACAGGTTCACCCTACAACACTACAAAACCAAACACAAAAGAAGACAAGAATAGAATAAAGAAGTCTCATGAAGTATAGGAAATTCTAGTACCAAGCTTCCAGAAAAATCCAGCCTAAAAAGATGAACTTTGACAATCTGCAAGCTTCAAATACAAATGTAGTCACATATGCTATGGGTATTGATTATACAATGGTAAAAACAAAGGTAACATGGTATTATTTATTTTCCTTTGCTTATAAAACTACAAGAGGTATGAAAATGTATACTAGATCTTATGACCTTAATATTAAAACCATGCACCTAACTATCACTTCCCTTATACCCATATGCCTAACCTTAATCAATCCTCTCATCACATAAGCACTTGAAAATGATTGAAGGTAAAATCACGTCAAAAGAGTGAATATGGAGCATGTCTAGTAATGATGAGCCATGAACGTGCTTCATCCTTAAGCAATCTAAAACGTATCTCATGTCATAAGCCACGATTCAACATCAAAATTTACCACTCAGAAGTCCAATCACCTAACAACAATAATTCTTCGACACCCAACATTCTGTCCCCATCATTGCACTAACGGTAAGAAATGAAATGGCTTATCTGGGTGGCGAAACCATCCAGATGAGCCTCATGTTGTCCTAATTTTCCTTTACGACATCTTTACTTAAACTCACCATCCGAATTAGTGACGCCATCACCATAGTTGTTTTTCTGTTACCAACTTTTCTCCAGTTCCGAGCTTACTCCTCCCTGTGATCTCCGGTACCAAACCCTTAGCCTCATCAGCTGACTAAATCCTTGCGCTACAACCCGATTTTTTTTCTCACAATTTATAAAGATGGTTGTAAGTAGACATGAACCGGTCTTCCAGATTTATAGAGAGATTGAGGAGTTCCAACTGTGTAGAGAGAAGTATTCTAGAGCGGGATGGATTCTATTTTTGGAGAAATTCACAGGCTGTCATGAGAAGGTATCTCATGCATTTATTCAGGGTTACGATGGATAGATTGCGCACATAGGCAATCTACAGCTAACAATCAATGAAGCAAACTTAAGGTAAGCCACGAGATTACCTGACAGAGGAGCCAAGTATTTCAAAGGAGTAGGAATCAACAAGGAAATGTGCCAACGATTTTTGAAAGAAGACCATCAGCACCTTGATTGGAAAAAGGGGATTCCCAGGAACTATATCAAGGATGAATATCATCCAATGCTTGCTAGTCTTCAACGATTCCTCACTTGTGAGGGCAGGTATGATGTAACCTTCATATATCATCTTAGGCCTCTATTACACTTTAAAGGAGGCCCTGAAATTGATTTCCCATATTTTTTATGGGTGAGTTTGAACAAGATGGTAAGAGGTGTCAAATCCCTATCCAAAACTGAGAAGACTAGCATTTACCATCAAGGTCTTATTGAGATGTTAGTTTTACATGAAATCAGGAAGCAAAGGATTAGCTAGAAAATCCTCATCACTCAACACATTCCCACAGAAAACAAACTTGTAGAGAAAGCTCAGCTTGCTCCAGAGAAAGATAAGGAACCTCAAAAGAAAAAGGGCAAGAAAGATAAGGTAACTCCATCATCATCTAGAACAGTGAGCCAAAATGATAAAGCTAGTAAACAAGCAGGGCCCTCTTCCACAGTTAATAAGATTTTAAAAATTCAAGAATCCAAAGGTAAAACCAAATTAGTAGAGGAGACTTCAACAGTAGCATGAGGAGAAGGGTTATAAGACAAAAACTGTGAGGAAAGAGAAGAATAGCTCAGAAAATAAAAGTGAACAGTCTATAGAACAATCCCCTGTAACCATTCCACAAACAGAAAAGAAGAAAATGAAGCCTGTGAGCACCCCTAATCCAATACCCCCTTGTAAAAGAACCACAAGGAGCATGGAAAAGAAAGGAAAAACAATTGTCAGTCCTCATACATTTGAAGATCCAATAGATCTTACCTCCCCTTCTGAAGACCTATCAGTCCAGGATGACATCCCTAGCTTGACCGAGGAACAAGTCACTATTACTTTATGTGGTATGAGGGAGGAAGTGGAGGAAAGAGAATACATCCAGCTAGAAACAATGGAGTCAACAAGGACCTTAAAAAAAGCACAGATGAAGAAAAAGATTGGGGAGCTGCAAAAACAAAACCAGGAACTCAAACAAGAAGTGAAGGAATACCAACTATTGGACAGGTATATCAAAAAGGAAAATGAGCAACTGAAGGAAACCAACCAACAACTTCAATATGACCATGAAGAGACTTATAATAAGCTCAATAAGGTACTAAGACTCTTACAATACATTAGGGTCATAAAAAGGGAGTTGAAAGCAGAAGCCTCAGCCATCAACATCATTGATCCACAGAAGTAAAGAATGGAGTCTCAAATTTTGAAAATTTTTGGGTTTGTTTCAGTTGCATGAGGACATGCAATGGTTTTGACATGGGGGAATGTTGAGCCTCTAAATTGACATCCCCACTACCCTATTATACTCCTCATATATACCTTTTTGGCTTACCTAAGCTTGGATAAATGACAAAGAACACTACCATTAGCCATTGATGAGGTCATAATGTAAAGTATAATTAATTCATGAATTTTTGTGGTTTATTGAGCTAGGAGACTAAATGTTTCATGTACTAATGTTTTAATTTGCCACGTGTAACCTTTGACCTCTAGATGAGTCCATCCTTTCTGTACTAGCTCAGCCATATGGTACTTATGCGCCAGATTGCCTCTGTTCGAATCCGGTACCAAGCGCACCTTCCATTCAGATCTGGTATCGAACCATTCACTGTCGTGATCTGGTACCAACAACCGCAGACTGTTCTAGTCTAGTACCAACCACTTGTGCACTGTTCTGATCCGGTACCATTTACCAAATATCACCTATCACGATCTGGTACCAATATAGGAAGCAAAATATACCAAGTTTAGCTTCAGATCGTACCAAAGATAATTGTTGGATGTTTGTTGAATCATTAAAGCTCTAGCAAGGTTATGATAAGCTTGTTTGTTTATTGCTTCATCCTCATACACTTTGTGTCATGAGGATGAAGCTTAAAATATGTAACCGAATATATAAATTTGACAATTGACTGATTTACTAAAGATTTCACCTCCTTGTGTTTCACGACTAAGACTATTTAAATAGTCATGACAAGGATGGTGGAGGTAGTAGAGAGTTAGCATAACACAGTATGTGAAGAAGTGTTACATATTGCAGAACAAATTTTGAGTTGAATTTTAATAGAAGGATGTCAATTATTTCCAGGTCTTGATCATTTATGAATGAATGTGAGTTGAGTTGTTAGCATAGTTTAATTCTATGTTTTGAAATTTGAGTAAGAGGAATGTGTGGATTGAAAGAAAGCTTAGTGTAGACTCCAGTTGCTGACCTGTTGAAGTGGCAAGGGCCCACCACCCAACAAAGGTCAACATCCTTATAGATTAGTGTTATTAGTTGATTTCAATAGTATAAATGTTAGACTAGCTGAAGCTTTGATCTTTTTAGATGATAGCAATATAGTTCAGTTTAGGTTTCGATTGCTTAGAGATATTTTTTTTGCATATGCTCTGTTTTTGGTTTTATGAATTTCATTTCATTTCATGGACATAAATGTTGGCAACAATAGTTAGACATATTTGAAGGAGAACTAGTGAATTTCACAACAGTGCATTGTGAACCACAGTATACTCAGTATATTGACTATTGAACTACCCATGCTATGTCTTGATGATTGATGCATGATTTCCCTTTCAGAAGTGTGATTGCATAGTTAGTTTTCTGGGTCAGATAGCAGAGTTGATCTGTCAAAAGAACTCCAT
>JASDQU010187828.1:6165-20425 GCA_032191745.1 Picea mariana
CACCCACTGCATGTTATGGCCTAACTCACATACAGGGACTACTCCCTCGAGTCTCATAAAATGTCTGCATCACTGTATGTGCCAACTGGCTCCCTCTAAACCGACAAGATCCTATGACTTTGATCTGGTGTTGTATCTCTGCAAGATGTACATGGTGTTGGTAACAAGTTTAATATGAAAAGTTGAGTTAGACTTTTACCAGGTTATGCTTCTATCATGTGACCTCATAAACTACAGGATACATATAACGGAAAACAAGCAGCTTTATTGAGTTCTTAAACTAGCTTGGGCTGAAGACACATGTGCTTTGCAGCTTGCTACCAGCTGTAGTTTATCTGGGGCATCTTTGTGTATGCAGTAACTGTTAGTTCAAGTAACTGTCCTACTAGCTTGAAGTCTATGCAGGACCCTTTTTTATAAGGGTTTGGTTCCTGATCAAAGTCACTTAAACTGATCAAAGTGAACTTGAACATGATCTCAAGGAATCTACAACAGAAAACCAAGGATCCACCAAAAAAAATATAAAGAACACTAGCCTCCAGATTCTCCTAATAGGAAATATCTCTCAGCTCGCATTGGTCACTATACCAATAATCCAAACAAGTTTACTTTGGCATCCAAACTTGCATCCCACAAGTGTACAAGAGAATAAATAAGATAGTCTTTCACTATCCCCGGCTGAACCCATTCTTTTAGATCTTTTCTAAACAACATTATGTTGATAACATGTTTATTAACTTTGTAGGCAATTAAAATTGAGTCAATGCCAACTGGCTTTAAATTTGGAATCAACACCCTGGCATCCACATTAGAAAAGGAAATCAATTAAATAAGACTATCTTCTATTGTGATGTTCTTCTCAAACCAAAAAGATGCCATCTGTCAAGAACCATAGTAGTGAGTTTGTGGTTGCCTTTCTGGTGAATTTAATTTCGTCAAGGATGATTAAAAATGCAAATTCTTAACCATTCAACAGGAGTACAGAGATCGTCTATTCTCTTCTCCAACCAGAACCATCTGAAGCAAAGCACCCAATGAATGTCTCAGCAGAAAAGTATCATTCTCCCCTTAAGCAATCTAAAGAGACCAACTGCGAGGAGCTTCTATATTTTTGTCATTGCTAATTAAGGGTTTGTTGTTAAGACTTGACTACAACACTTGTTCTAATAAGATTCAACTGTCAGAAGTACATTAAAGATGAGGGCAACAAGTTTAACCGATGGCTGGAGGTATCCTATATCTTTCAATAGATAAGGAAACATTTGCTATAACTGGTTGTGGAAGTATCCAACAGTAGAGAGTAATTCAAGGTAGAGTCAACCCTTGAATTGCCCTAAGCTCTGAAACCATGTTAGAATTAAGGAAAATAGAAAAACAATATACTTTTAAAAATTTTCGATACACTAGATCAGCATAGAAGATAAACAGATTTGAAACAGACAATATTTCTGAGTATAAAATAAACTATAGCTTACCTCCAAAATCAATGAGAGGTGTACCTGTCACATGTGTAGATGTATGCCTCTGTAAGTATGCTCAGATGTAGTTTAGTTTCATAGATCAAACCTCTAGGGTTTGATCTATGTCAAAGAGAACCGTGGGACAGTTTTTCCATAGATAGTAAACCCCAATGGAAACAACAATAATTCATAGTCATAACAGCAAATAAACCCAACAGGAAACCCTCCAATAAGCAGTGATAGCACAGCAAGGAACCCAATCACAAGAGAACCCTCAAATCTGGACAGCAAGTAGATCAACCATAAGAAAACACTCAAATCTGGACAGCAAGTTAGATTAACCATAAGAGAACCCTTAGATCTGGACAGCAAGGAAACATCCACAAGTAAACTCTCACTCAGATCTGGACAGCAAGGTGAACACCACAAAAAAACTCCCTCTACACAGAAATCTGGTCAGCACACTGAGAAACCCCCACAGGGGACTCAACACTCCATGCGACAGCTAGAGGGTAGTATGAACAGCCAAGGAGAGTGCCCAGAAAGAGGCTGCGGTACCTCCACACAATTTTGTGGCCATGAAGAAGGAAATGGCACCCAAAGAGCAGGCCTGGCAGCTTAGAGGGAGGCTGATCTGAAGCAAGAGACAGGTTCGGCAGCCTAGAGAGAGGCAGATCTGATGCAAGGAGGCAGATCTGAAGCAAGACAGGTCCAGCAGCCTAGAGGCACCTCACAGCAACTCAACCAGCAGCCTCAGCAAAAACTCCAAAGAGGAAAACTTGCTAGCCGGCATAAAAATGCATATATGAACTTGTTAAGCAAAGGGAAAGTCGCATCAACAAGAGGGAGGAGTCACTGAGGTAGCCGCATCAAGTAGGGAGAAGAGAGAGTAAGTGTAGGTAGAATGCTAGGGGGGGTAGGGTCTTATTTATAGTTAGGGAGAGGGGTTAGGGTAATTAGATTTAAAAATAAATATTGACATTTAATTAATATAAATATTAATTAAATTGTCAATCAWTATAAATTAAAACCCCAATCACATAAATAAAACCCTAATCCCATAAATAAAATCCCCATCACATAAAACAAGAGTGAAAGCAAAACAACAAGGGGTTACCTTTTAAGACAAAGTCAAGGGGGGTTACATAATGGCAAAACATGTCCACATGAGTCTCATAGTGACCTATAAACTTTATCATCACTGCATAAGAGGGTACATCAATCAATGTGGTCATGTCCATCTTCATAGGCACTCCTAGGTCTCATGGACCATCCCGAGAGAAAGGAAGAGGATCACACATCAACATATCTTGGCATTACACCAAGATCTACATGGTCAAAGACAAGTTTTCCCCAGAACACATCTAGGGTCTTATCCACCAAGGTACAAGAGCAAGGATCAACACATGCATTAAGCAAGGGTTCTTCAGGGGCCCTAGACACATCTAGGGACTTATACCAACCACCAAGGAACACATCCAAGGATCAATCCAGGCACTGAGCAAGGATTCCCTGGAACACATCTAGGGACTTATATCAACCACCAAGGAACATATCCAAGGATCAAACCAAGCACCGAGCAAGGATTCCCTAGACCGCATCTAGGGGCCCTAGACACATCTAGGGACTTACTGCTTGGTCCAAGACCAAGAACCCCAGTCATATACTGGAGGCCCTCACTAGGGTCTTTTGCCATGGCTCTCATTGCTTGGTCTCATACCAAGAAACCCCAGGAGTGTGTTGGGGGCCCTAGTCCACAGCTAGGGTCTTTTCCATCCTCCAAAGAATGGCTCTTGCAGCTGCATTAATTTCAACAATTACAATATTTGCTTGTTAGATTCACTAGTATTTTTTGAATGGTCCTTTCAATTTTGTTGCCAATCGTTGTCCCTGCCTGTCTTTGCCTTGACCTCTATGTCTCCCTTCCAATGCTCTATCTGGTCACTCCTTCATTTTTCTGTAATCTTTTATTTTTTTTTCTCTTCCTGTATTAGTAATCCTATAGCTTCTTCAATGATGGAACTTCAATTCAAGAATAAATACACAATGATCTTACAAAATCCTGATACATCAGGCAGACTATAGTAATAAATTTGGTATCTTCAATTTTTGTTTCAATAGCCAGCAAATCATTTAGGAGGTCCTGCATTTTCTAGATATGATTTATCATTTTCTAGATATAATCCGTTTCGGTGATCGTTAAATTTGTTAATATGTTAATGTTGGCCATTTCTTCTTATACCTCTGAAAATATATATTACAAAAACAACTTATTACTCCAACATAGCTCTCCTTGTGACTCCAGAACAAATAGCCTTATGACTCCAGATTTAAGATCTACATATCACTCCAAAAAAACTGTTATAAGCTATAACTCGAGAAAAACAAAATTACCAGAATCTCCCTATTACTCCCAAAAAATCTCCTTATTCTGTCAGAACAAAAAATTCCTTGTTACTCCAATAAAAAATAGAATATTGAAAAAACTCCTTATTTCTCTAGAGAATGTTAGGGAAAAAATATGTTTTTAGAAGAAAATCTAATCCTATCCTAGGCCAAGGAGTTTACCGAATTCCCTGCTGACACATTCCATAACCACATATCTAAGTCAACTATCGCTGAGCATTCCTACAAGTCTAAACAGTTTATATGCTTTGACCAAACAAAAATTCTCACTTAAGAACCCTTTTACTCCACTCGTATCACACAAGAAGCCCTGGAGATTAAAAAACATCCTAATAGTTTCAATCAGGAAGATGGCTTCAAACTCGGCGAATCCTGGAAGCCTACTATCCATTGGCTAAGTCATTAAACCTTCTCCCTCTTATCCTTCCCCCATTTCCTAGATCCCCCTTCTTTATCTTGCCTGCCTTTCTAGTCTTTAATCTCTTCCTCGACTACTATTCGCTCTCTTTTGTCATGCGCCTCCTCTTTGTTCCTCCTCCCTTTTGTTTTTTCCTCTTATCTCATCCCTCCTCTTTTTATTCCTTTCATCTTTCTCAATAATTTGCATCTTTAACTATGATCCCTTCTTTCAAAAGTTTTGTTTTTAACTATAACTCAGCCGGTTCAGTACCAAACCGGCCCTCCGAAACAAGCAATAGGCCAAGTCAATACAGTCGCTGATCAACTCGGCTGAGTTGACCAAGTCCGAGTTGACTCAGACCACTTTTCAAAACACTGAAATAAAGCGACTTGGGTAATTAAATAAGTCAAATGTGCTTTTAGTTACATAATGTCGGCTGCAACCAAAGTCCATCTCTCTCAAAAGATGTATCCCATTTGCATCTCACTTTTCACATATATTCCATATATCAAGAATCTCTTTTCTCTTGCAACTTTATGTGTCAATGTGTGTATGCATGCATATCAAACAATTTGGCAAAGCAGATTGTTTTCAACCTCTTGGATATCACTACCATATCTATTTTATTAAAAATCCCTACAAAAGCCTACTTACTAAATGAGTAATTACTCAGATGCACAACTTGATTACAACTGCTAACAAATTTACTCTTCATTTAACTTATACTAAAGTCTAAAATAGGTCACAAATATGACTTCAATGTTTACTTATAATTTATGAAGGTAATTTATTGAAATTCCCCATGTATCTGTCAAAGGAAATTTTCAGTGTTGCACAAAATCATGCTGCCACATAAAATGAGTTTGCAAATGAACAGTTCTGAAAGGAGAGAACAGTTAATACCTATTTCACAATTAACTGATTTATGTTCTGTGGTTTCTAGATACAGAGAGCCAAAAGCATTAAACCAACTTCTAATGGATGAACAGTATGTGTACATTGCAACCAGTGGTCCAGTTTCCCCCAGTCTAGGCATTATTGCATACATCTGCATGTACTATGAAGAAGTATCAGAGCTTCTGAATAGGTGCAAAGTAAGGGCACAATTATCCCAACTAAGTTGCATGCTAAAAAGATCAAGCCACAGTTAACTTGTGAAAAAAAATGGGAAGAAACTTAAGACAACATATATAATGGCATTAAATAAATTATTTGTAGGACAGCTGCATAATGTTCATATGTTGAAGTTGGGAGAATATTATATGCACCTCCATATTCCTTGAACCCCTGAAAATGTATTAACATATTTATCGTTGTAAAAAACCCAACACCTGGAGGACCTTATTCTTGAAAATGGTTACAAAACCATCAGCAATGAGAACTATAATGAGTATTCATCAAAACACTTTCAAAGAAGATCGCAATTTGAAAACCCTCCCCATATAAATACTAACTTTCAACATCTTGAAAATAGATAGAAATTCAAAGTCCGTATCATCCAAGAGCACAGACTCTCTTAAAAATAAAAATCATGCAATAAATTTTGGACATACCGCAATTCTCCGTGGCTGTGTACATATGATGTTACAGAAACCCCCTTGCCCTGATAGAATCATGTCATCTAATATATACTGAGGAACCTGAAATAGAATGATCATCATTGGAAATTGAAAAAAGGGGGGGCAAAAGAGTGTACACAAACAAGAAATCAACATCTGTGCTAATATCTTTTTCTTTTTCTCAATCTAGCTAAAGAAAAGACTTCTCATCAACATTATTCTGTTTACTGCGACATGATCAAACTTCATGTCACAGACTTGTATGTACATGGTTTGCAGAAGCATTCAACTTTGAGGAATGACCTGATATACAAGATATCATGTTGTTTCAAGAGATCACTTGAGATTGAATAAACCTAAAGAAAGAGAATATTCTGAAAAGTGTAAGTAGTCCACAATTTCCAATAGCAGGTTAGTAAACAGAAATATTATATTTTACTACAGGATGTCATGGAATAGGCAGAGGATTGCTTCTCGTGCAAAATGGTAGAGTTGAGAACTACAGAAAGAATTGGCAATCTCTTATCAGAGAATTTATCCACTTAAAATTAATATACATTCAACAGTTTGCAAAATAGATCATTTTTTTCAGTCTGGAGTCGAATATTACCAATTTGGATGAAATTCCTGTCACTAAGTCAGATGTGTATATTGAGACATACAAGTTTAAGCATACAATTATTCAAGCAGTTAATGAATCATTTTCCCTTTTCAAAAAGTGATGTTTTCAGCACTCGGTGTTCACAGAACAAAATTTAAAACACCCTCTTGTATGCATGAATGCTAGAGAATTAAGAAGAACCTGAAAGTGCTTCCCTAGATAATTTCATAACCTTGACACTTCTTCAGCTTTTAGTGAGACACCATATTGCTTTTATTAACCAAATCCCTAAAGAGTTTGTCAGCATATGAAAATAATTACATCAAGATCCTAGAATCATATTATACGTTGAGCTTCTTCAAGCATATGTTGCCTGAAGAAAGGAAAATAATTTGCATTGCAACAAATTGTTAGTCCTTGAAATACGATCAAACAAAAAAACTGGTGGGTGGAAGTGTGTCATAGTAGCAACAATGCAATTTTCAGATGACAGGAATTCAGATATCAATGTAACTTAATTAATTTTAGTACTTTGAACTGTAACTTGACAAGGGAAATAACATGGTTAAAAGGTTACAACATATTAATAACCTGCAAGACAAATGACAAATAATTATCAATATTGCACAATGACATACCTGAGTTGTTTTCCCACATCCGGTCTCACCACTAACAACAACAACATCATTCTCTCTCAACAATTCAAGCAAATGCATCTTTGACTCTGCCATGGGAAGGGCCTCCCTAGCTTCCAGCATCATCTATCCATACAAATACCAAGAAACATCAAAGCTTAATGGAAAAATTGTTGAAAACAGAATCAATGAGGTATCTAATGATCAAAAGGGATAATGGCACCCCTCGAAAACAGAAAAAAACTAAAATGTAAACAACTATGAAATACGGAGGAAATTAAAAGCAAAATGATGAAGGAACTCTTCAGATATTAGGATTAACATTTTTTGTTTCTATGAAACCACCACCAAGGTACTTTAGACTCGGTAATTAGGCACGAAAACATCACAACTAACAAACACATGGAGATATGAGCATGCAGGATAGGACCTGTTGCCCCTCATATACACGAGTTACAATTATATTTCAGGGGTAACTTGCAGGGATGAGATGGTACATCTTGGTTGGGCATTGTGGATCTTCTCACTTCATAATGGTGACGCATGGGAATGCTATATGTTGGATCAGTGGTTTAATGGTGGCATTTCTTGGTTGACGGAGCTTTCATTTGATGCCTTGGTTGAAAGATGTGAGATGTTCTTTGGTGCTAAGGTATAAATGATGTTGGATATGGTTAGCCTATGATGTTGTTCATGGTTAGCCTAACACTCATACTTGATCTTCTTCTATTATGACTTTGGTGGGATTTACTAGAAGAAAAAACATCTATTACCATGGTATAACACTTTTATGAAGTACACCTTCATTTAGGCAATTATTTGTGCTAATGGACCATCTCTTCTTTTCACCCATTGGTCCTATGTGGAGAAAATTAAAATATTTTATGATGAAAAAGGGGCATAAAAGGAAGACCAAGGACATTTTAATGTGGTACATCCCTTTCATCCATATAGAACTCAAGTATATACCATTTCCTATGTGCAAGAAAAGGACACACATATTCACCAAAGATTTATAATATCCTAAAGGGTCTCCTCACATATAAAGTTTCATAAAACATTTAGGGGAGCGATTCCTTTAGATTATACCATGGGTGTACTTATAAAAAGGATAATGAAAGTTGAACAAAGCCGTGGGATGATGTAGAAAAAGGGGCCAACCCCTTCCTTGATTTATATGGCCCACTTTATATTACAAAACCTATAATGTGAAGTGGGTGACGTCATTGTAAAGGGGCCACCCCCTTGGCCCATACAATAACTTAACATTATAACACGGTATGGTACATAACATATGTTAACCCCTACATTTTCACCCTTGAAAATTTTGTGGGTTAAGAGCCAGCATGCACTATTTTGGCTGGCATTCCAAGATTCTCCCAGAGTTTATCACTTGTGTTGAGCAAGAGGTTGGTTCACATCAGAGGCAGGTATATGATCAGTACATGGTTATTTTGTTCAAAGGTAGAGTTAGTTTGGTTTCCCATGCATTTTGAGAGAGATCTCTACATACAGCAGATGTTGCTACTTTTTAGGAGACACGGTTTGAGTGGGTCCCTTGGCAATTTGGAGCAGTTCTGAGCATACAGGGATGGTCCTTAAATGATTCTAGGCCCGATAGCACTTTTCTGGGCAACATACAAGAACTCTCTATTTTTAGCAGTTTGAGTTCCAGGCCCCGAGTCAGATTTTGAGCACATACTATTGATCCTTAAGACATTATGAGTCTTTTGGACCTTTTTCAAGATGATTTGGCATAGATTTCGATTTTTAGCAGGTTGAACACCAGGGCTCACATGCCGATTCTAATTGTGGATTCGGATTCCTTGTGGAAAATCAAATCCAACAAATATAAAGTTATGAACATGCAGACAACTTTCTATTTTTAGCAGTGTCTATTTTTAACAGTAGACACATGATGATGGTCTCATAGTCATTCTGAGCATTTGTGGAGAGTTTGGGTCAATTTCGACAAGTTTCAAATTTTTGGGACCGAATGGCTATTTTTGGAAATTTCTATTTTTAGCAGTCATCGTCATTCTCTAATAGTGACAAGTGGTAGGCTCATATTTCGACATGTTGCAGAGTATCAGCATGATGTGGCATCTACATGGCATCATGGACCAAGGGCGCATTTTCCAAGGATTATGTATTAAATGAGAATTAATTAAGCTAAAGAGGTGGTGCATGGGTGAGGCGGCATTCTCTGGAGAAAGTTTAGCCGCTCAAGGCTAATTTTTCTCACTCTATTCCTCACTTTCCATATTCTCACTTTCCATGCAACCAATTTCTAAAAATTCTCCCTAAATTGCTTTTAAACACAATTCCTAAATTTTAGGAAATCCCTAAAAAATAGGGCGAATTTCCCTTTAACTCATATCTCCCTCTTCCCTTGGCCAAATTTAGCAATCTAACATGTGATGGAAACCTAAAAATATCCTCCATACACTCTCACTCATAACTCACCCACGCGTATTACTCACTCACACTTACTCTCTCATGCGCATTAATTCTTATTTTATCACTCACACTTATTCCCTCATGCGCATTAACTCCTATTTTATTCACACTCCTCTTCTATATATTGGATGGTCTTCATTGGTTATTGGTCGGATATTGCAGCAGCTAGCATAGTGTTTCTTTCTCATTCCTCTCTCTCGTTCTTAGTCTAGTGACTCTTCTTCGAGCAAAGTGATCATTGTACCGGTTGTGGACTTGCCAATTGTGGCGCAACCAACCCTCTTGCAAGCCTATTAATAAAGAAATCGAGTGTTTGTATTCTAACCTTGTTTCTTGATGGTATTTTGTTAATTTTGCAATCTCATTTGTCATTCTCCTTAACTGCTCATTGTGATTTCATTGATCTTTTGAGTAGTTTTCTGTTCTATTTCTATTCCATATTCATTGTGTTAACCTTGCAGGATCGCTCCAGGCGAAAATAATCGTTTTTTCTCTTCGTTTTGGGCTGCTTTTACATGCTGTCCAAGACGAACAGCTTGCTGATTTTYGGTTTTTTTAACGCAGAAATCAAACTTTAGATCAGCAGCAAGGCGCTTCAGTGTGCCTAGGGACTCCCTCCTGAGGCTAGCAAGCACTAGCCCAAAAGGAGAGGGTCARTGACAATTTGGGGCCTTACTCCTTTAATTTTCCTAGTTTTTACCGCTGTCTTAACACATATATCAGCTCAGATTGGAGGATAAAAATTTGTGCTAACAACATCACATAAAAAAAAATGTTAGAGCAACTCTTTGTTAAAGGGGTGCCATAAGCCGCCAARGAAGCCGCCATCTAACTTCTCTTCACATGGAAATGATAGATGCATACAGGATGATTGAGCTGTGTTAGCACAAACTTCTAACCTCCAATCCGATCTGATAAACCTGTTATGACAGCGGTAAAAAACTTGGCTAATTATAGGAGAAATAGCCCCAGATGTCATGGGCTAAACCCCTCTCCGTTTTGGCTAGGCCTTGCTAGCCTCTGGGGGGAGTTCCTGGGCACAATGAAGCGACCTTGTGGCTGATTTAAGGTCTGAAAACTCAAAAATCAGCGAGCTGTTTTGCCTTGGACAGCATGTGAAGCAGTCCAAAACGGTGGAAAAAGTTGATCTAACACACTTGGAGGGAACCTGTAGAGTTAGCACAATGATAATAGAATGGAAAAAACAAAGAAAACTACTCAAAGGATTGATACCATCACAGTAAATAGTTCGGAAATGACATATCAGATTTGAAAATTCACCACAATACCATCAAGAAGAGAGGTTCGAACAATAAACACAAGCTTCTTTATTGATCCAGCTTTACAAGAGGGTTGGTTGCGCCACAGTTGGCAAGATCACAACCGATACAATGACTACTTTGCTCAATGACACGCCACTAGACAAGAGAGAGAGAGAGAGAGAGAGAGACTATGTTGCTCCTGCTAAGAACCAACAAAATAACCAATGGCAAGCCTCCAATATATAGCTAGTGAGGGCGCACATCCCAAGAGGAGAAAAAATGATGCATGAGAGGCTAAGAATAAGTACTAGGCGCATGTGGAAAGCATGTGAAAAGGGAAAAAGCAAAGTATGAGTTTAGAATGGGCGCATCGGTGCATGAGAGGGCTAAGAATAGATGCAAGTCTGAGAGAGTGAGACATGTTGACAATTAACTGAAGCATGCATCCATATGTGTGAGAGTGAGAAAGGTGCCCAGGTCTAAAGGGGTAGGTGAAGGCTATATTTAACTACCAACACATGAGTGAGGTTCAGTGAACTGGATCATGGTGTTGGCTTTTACGGCTAAACTCATGCGACCTCTTCTCCATCATTAATTAATTATCATATGCTCGAAATTTTAGGAATATGTGCCCTAGCTTAGGTGGATGCCACATCATTGCCACATGTCAACCTCTGAGGATTCCACTTGGCACTGCATGGACGATGACTGGACCTGTTAGATATAGAGGTAGCTAAAAATAGAACCTCTAAAAATAGGACTTGCTAAAAATAGAACCTCTAGAAATAGGGTTCTCTAAAAATAGAACCTCCAAAAATAGGGCCCTCTAAAAATAGATTCTTGGTCCTATTTTTAGAAAAATTGTCCACATCACCCTGGATGACTGGGATAACACCGCCACATAAATATTGCCAAAAATAGAAAGTCGCATGAATACCGTTGACTTCATACTCATTAATCTCGTCTTTCCACAAGGGATCCAAATATGGAATCAGAACTGTCATGCGGGCCCTGATGCTCAACCTGCTAAAAATAGTAATTTGGGTGACATCTTCTGGAAAAAGGCCCAAAGGACTCTGGATGCCTCAAGGATCAATACTACACTCTTGGAATCTGAATCTGGGGCCTGGATCAAAACTTGCCAAAAATAGCAATTTCCTGCAGGTCGCCCGGAAAAGTGTCATCGGGCCTAGAATCCTACAAGGACTCATACTGTATGCTCAGAATTGCCCCAAATTGTCAAGAGACCAGCTCAAACCATGTCTCCTAAAACATAGCAACACTTGTATGTATACATCTCTCTCTCAAAATGTATGGAAACCAAGTCRACTATGTCTCTGAACTAAGCAGCCATGTACTAATCATGTACCTGCCTCATGTGTGAACCAACCTCTTGCTCAACATAAGTGCTAAAACCCTGGGAAAATCCCAGTATGCCAACCAAAGTGTTGTATGCTGGCTCTTAACCCTCAATAATTTCAAGGGTGAAAACCCTAGCCAACATCTAGGGCCCCCAGTGCACTCCTGGGGTTCTTGGTCTGGGACCAAACAGTCAGTGCCATGGCAAAAGACCCTTGTTAGGGCCCCCAGTAAATAACTGGGGTTCTTGGACTGGGACCAAGCAGTAAAGACCCTTGACAAGGCCCCCAGTATATGACTGGGCTTCTTGTTCTGGGACCAAGCAGTTAAAGTCCCTAGATATGTCTAGGGCCCCTGGACATGTTCCAGGGTACCCATGTCTGAGGCATGGGTTGATCCTTGGTCTTGTACCTTGGTGGATAAGACCCCAGAAATGTTCTGCGGCAACCTGGTCCTTGATCAGGAATTTGTTGGTGTATGACCCTCTTTGAAGGTGGGCATGACCACATGAGGGATGTATCCCATATGCAGTGATGATAAAGTTAATCAGGTTACCTTGAGAATTATATGGACATGTGTAAACCTCACCTAAACCCTCCACCCTTGGTTTTGTTGGGCTTGAGTTTGTTTGGGGTTTGTGTTTTGTATTTTTAGGGGTTAATACAAGAAATAATTAATTAATAGAAATTGAAAATATATTTAATTAATATTTATATTAATTAAATATATTATTTTTATTATTATTTCTTTTATTTAGCCCTCACTCAAAAGTATAAATAAAGACCCCTCCCTCTTCATTTCCACACATTATTTCTCTCTATCCTAAATGTGGCGGATTGCTCTCCTTGCAACAGTGCAGCCTCCTTGCAACAGTTCGGCCTCTCCATCAAACAGTTCGGCCTCCTTGTAGTAGTCAGCGGCTCCTTCAATGGCATCCCTTTGTGGCTGATCTATCCCAGGTTCTTACTGATTGATTTTTGCTGTTGTGTGAAGTGTGGTAAGTGCTTTCTTCTGTTGAGAACACTTGTTGTTGCCCTCTGTGATCAATACCAGCCAGCAAACCCTCTTCATTAGTCTGTCGTCCTCTATCTGAGTGTCTTGTGAGGGTTGCGGCACCCTAAGTAAGGTGGTTGGGCCATCCTTAAGACAGTTGTCCCACTTCCTAGCTATTCTATTCTTGCATGAGGGTTTGTGGAGTGTTCTTGTGTGAAGTTCTGGTGGAGGTTTTAACTATCCTATAATTCTCTTTGACAAGAGATCTCACCCATGAGGTAGATCTATGATCTTGGACTTTTTCTGAGCATATATCCAGTGACTCTTCATCTCTTATGTGTGGCATGAACACCTTCAGTGATCAGAGGTAAGACTTCAAGGTAAGTTACTTGTTCAGATTCATCTACCTAGATTTGTATGCTGTTCTAAAGATTATCATCTGCATGTTCTGTATTTCTGAAGTTCAGATCTGTTCCTTTGTTTAGATCTATATCAGATTTAGATCTGCTCTTTTGTTTAGATCTATATCAGATCCATTGATTAGATCTGTTATCTAATTGTCTAGATCTATCATCTATTATCTAGATCTGTTTACTGTTTAGATCTGTTATCTAATTGTCTACTGTCTAGATCTGATTTTCTATTGTTTAGATCTGTTTGTCTATTACTTAGATCTGTCATCTATCTGTTTAGATCTTGGTAAAACTATTGCTCAGATCTGTGATCTATTTTGAAAGAGCTTATGTCTGAATCTAACAACTTCCTATGAAAATAATGAAATTCTAGCACATATCTAGAATACTACAGTTCAGATTACTTATTTGTTCTAAGTCTAGATTTATTTAAGACCTTTACTGTTCTCTCTAACAGATATTTGAAAAGACATTAATTCTTTGTTTACTTTCCTAAATTCTAACATGGTTTCAGAGCTTAAGGTGTGAAAAGAGCTCAAGGATACAAACTTGAGCCTGCATAGATCCATTTTTGTTAGGATTGTCTTGCAGATCAGAGCATGGCTTCCTCATCAGTTAAAGCTGAAGACAGACTTGTAGGGGCTGCAAACTTCAATGCTTGGAAATACAGAATAGTGAACATTCTTGAAGAGAATGATCTAGAAGAGTTGAT